>VURO01008823.1:3256-19618 GCA_015108175.1 Pelvicachromis taeniatus
AAAATAAATAAAAAAAAAAAAAAAAAAGAGTGTAACAAAAAAAAATAATGTGCATGTTATAACAGTGGTAGCTGTTGATGATCAGTGTGTAAGTTACAGTGCTGATGTGAACATGTCTGTTTGTTGGGTGTTGATTGTACAGTCTGACAGCTGCAGGGAGGACGGAGCTGCAGGGAGGACGGAGCTGCAGGGAGGACGGAGCTGCAGGGAGGAAGGAGCTGCAGGGAGGAAGGAGCTGCAGAAACGCTCCTTCACTCAGCCAATAACAATTCAAACCTCAACTGGAGACTTCTCTGTCGCGGCGGGGAACCCCGGTGTGTGCAGACCGGACCCGAAAGCAGACCCAGGACAAAAACTGATGATCAAACGACAAACAAGCCTTTATTATGGCCGATACAAAAATAAGAGCTAAGCTAAACTGAAAGCTAAAGTGGGACTGATCTAAGTTAACTATGAAAACAATGACGAGAGACAAGAGCATAAACTGAACAGGCTCATGCAACAACATAACTTTGAAATAAACCAAACATGAGCATGAACGTGGACGTGGACGTGAAAACGCTGTGACGTGAAGACAACCAGACGAGCAGAGGGACACAGAGGACAGAAGGGCGATGAGGGAAGTGGACACACCTGGGAAACCACAGCTGACACCATGAGCATGACACCACAGGGGAAGCAAAACTAACACACTGAACATGGGAACACAAGACTTTCAAAATAAAACAGGAACCTGGAGAGACGCAGACGTGACAACATGAACACATGAGAACAGATAAGAGCTGCAAACATGGAGACAGGAAAAGACTCAAACACGGGGACATGACACACAAACTAGGCTGAACACCAACCCTAAACCGTGCCTAAAGAATAGACAGGAAGTTAACATTGTTAGGGTTACATGAGAAAAGGAGACGCTGACACTTTGAGCCAGTCAGCTGTTCTTTTGTGGGAAAGGAACCCTGAGCTCAGCGAGGAGGATGAAGACGAGGTGAAGATGTTTGTCTTTCCTCTCTGGTGAACATGTTTATACTGTCAAAGTAAAATTACACAGTGAAGACAAGCTGGACTGCTCCTCCTCTTCCTCCTCCACATGCTGCAGTGCAGCTGGAAACAGAGCAGGCTGGGTAATCATTGTTTTAAGTGAAGTCACATTTATTTAAATAGTGCTTTTCACAGATAAAAATCACAAAGTGCTTCACAATAAAGAGAACAAAGGAGCCAGGGTAACGTAGTCAGTGTCCTGTAACACACCATCGAACGTCATATTCCAGAATACGAGACATTTTGACGTCATGTGAGAGAAGATTAGGATGGCAGCAGGTGAGTACAGGTGGCACTTCTACCTGCCATTATACAAACACTGAGCTGAAGCTGCTCCACATCTGTTCAGCTTCATGATGAATGAAATCAAAGAGCGTTCGAGTGTTTCTTCTCTCTCTCCCCCCCGACTCTGGGAACGTTCCCTGCATGCCATTACTCTTCCAGCGCCAAAGAAAGCAAACATCAGTGACATGAATGATCACCGACTACTTGCTCTGAGAGTGAAAATAATAAAGTTCTTCGAACCGGCCTTTTCCCACATAAGGCAAACGCCCTGCACCTGTGGACTCTCAGCAGTCTGCTCGCAGAGGTCCAGCATCGACTGTGCGGTTGCCTCGCGCCGGCTCAGGTCACCGTCTGCTTTATGCTTTTCCTTGTTCAGCTTCCCGTCTTTGTCTCTGGGACTTTTTCCACCTGTTCCTCGTGGTTTAATGACTCTCTCTTACGTGGTGTTCCCTGTGCAGGCTTTGGCCGTGTTTGGTTATGTGTCCTGTACTTCCCTTTACACCCTTCACAGTTTAGGTGGTCGTCATTCATCAGTTTCCTGGTGCTTTTAAAGATGATAAATGTCTGATTGTGGAGTGCACAGCTCTTTGATTGTTGGAGGTAGACTGATGATGACAAATGATTGTCCAACTCCAGGACTCAACAGCCAGTGTCCTGCAGGTTTGAGATATCACCCTGGGTCAACACGCCTGAATCAGATGATTAGTTTATTACCAGGCCTCCGGAGAACTTCAAGACATGTTGAGGAATTCAATTCAATGTTATTTACACAGCGCCAAATCACAACATCAGTCGCCTCAAGGCGCTTTACATTGTAAGGTAGACCCTACAATAATACATACAGTGAAAAACCCAACAATCATATGACCCCCTATGAGCAAGCACTTTGGCGACAGTGGGAAGGAAAAACTCCCTTTTAACAGGAAGAAACCTCCGGCAGAACCAGGCTCAGGGAGGGGCGGGGCCATCTGCTGCCACCGGTTGGGGTGAAAAAAAAAATTGCTATTTGAATCTGCTATGTGACTCTAATGGGTGGACTCAAGTAGCAGAAACACACAGAGGCTCGGGAAGCTGCAGTGAATGATGTTTATTCACAGTGACGGGGGTACTCACAGTGACGGGGGTACTCACAGTGACGGGGGTACTCACAGTGACGGGGTAAACGTGCGAGGATGGAGAGGAAACAAACACAGAGCCGGGGCGTGCAGGGAGGACTGATGGTGTACTAGAGCGATCTAAGAGAGAAAGACAAAACAGAGTTAAGGTGACTCTGAAAGCCGAGAGCAAAACGTCTGCGACTGTGGACAGTTGGAGAGCTTACTTGCTACAACTGAAAATACAGATGTGGGCGGAGACCTTCTGCAACCACAGGCAGATCTGCGTTCAGGGAACCATAAAACAACAGGCAGGCGAGCGGCAGCGGGACAGGCTAGTCAAAGAAAATCGGACAAGGAGACGAGTCCTGAATATTTAGCAGACGTGGCGTTGACCTCCACCACTTGTGGAAACCAGAAACCACTTGTGAAAGCGACATTAATCGACACCAGACGTCCATCACACAGCTCTTTAAATACGCTCCCTCTGATGGTGTCTGATGCGCCGCAGGTGCAATCAAACTGTGTGTAAGGCCCAGGTGGACCATAGATGAGCACAAATGTAGTGATCCGATCCGCACGCTAACCGCCCAGAGTGAACGGACAAGGAGGTCAATATCAGCCAAAATATAACAAAGTTTATTATTTTAAAATAAATAAAAACAAAACAACAGGTTTGCAATAAAAATAAAATGTCACAGTAAAAGGTCACTAACGACCAATAATAAATAAGGTGCCAATTGCCTAATAGCTCACAATCACCAACATGAAAACAGGCGCTGGTTGTTTGTACAGACAATACCCAGATACACCCCAGATAAATACATCCCGCAGGAACACTTATCACGTGCACTAAGTGTTCTCTAAGGGATAATTAATATCATGGCACCCAATTTATCTAGACACACAGCAACTCAATCAAGAGGGGGAACTTTTGCAGATTGTAATGTACATCAAACACGAGGCCCAGCTCAGTGATTGCGCATGGCCTGGCTAAAATGGCACCAACCCAATTGACATAAAACCAAACCCGGAATAAAACTCTTAAAATGGGGCACTTGATTCTAAAATCAGCTAAAATCAAACATAACAAAAAAAAGAGGAAAAAAAACCGTGACACAGTCACAGGTGCAACACGTCCTGGAGGAGACAATACAAATTACATTTCAATAAGTTGCAGACTTTAAATGTCAAAATATATTAAACTGCCATACTCTGGTGCACAACTGGTAGTGTCTTCTTAAAATACTACTAAAAACATAAAATACCACAAACAACACATACATTAACAACTTGTAAAAGAAAAACAGCTGTACCTTTCGTCTGAGGTGTAGGGAGAAACACACACTTTGCCTTTCCAGTCCTAATTGTTCAGCTGCTCATCAGTGCAAAGGAGACAACACCTGCTGCCACGCCCTCTTTTATCCCCTCCCTTTGATCCCCTGGGTCCTAAAGCCTTCCCTGTTACACAAATAAGACGGGGAAGAATAAATAAGTTGGGGTGGACGAGGCTAAGCATCAGGCTTTCAAATCTCTTAAAAGTCTATCTGGGTCTTTGGTTGATTAATAGGCTGGTGTGGAAAATTGCTGCCACACCTCCCCCGCGGCCTGTGCTCCGAGGTTTCTGATAGTTAGAATGAATCAACACCCCCGAGTCATTCTAACAATCATCCTGCTGCAACCAGGTTTCTGTAAGGCAGAGTAAATCAATGTGTTGATCAATTATTAAGTCATGTACTAACAGAGGGTTAGTACATGACTAACCATACCCTAACCCTAACCCAGAGACCTAATGTTTAATAATCCACATGTTTTACTCTTTGGTTCAGATGCAGATACTGTCATAGCTCGCTGTGTGCAGGCAGGACTGAGGAAAAGGACCCAAAACGCAGACTTGTAGAAACCGGCGTGGAACACAAAAACAGCTTTATTAGCTGGAAAACCAAAACCAAAACTTGGAGCATCAAAGGTAATCCACAAAAACCACGGAGGAACACGGGTATGAGACGTTAACGAGGCAACAGGGAGCACAGGAGGTGAACACAGCTGGGAGACTCAGGGCTGACGAGCACAAGGAAGCAAAACTCAAAACGCTAACATGAGACCAGGACTTTCAAAGTAAAACAGGAAGCACAAAAGCTCAGTGACAGACTCAGAGATGAGGCGAAACAGGGATATGACAGAGGGAACACAGGCAGGGGAGAGCAACAGAGACTGAACACAAAACCACAATAACCGAAACATGGGAAAATAATCAAGACTGCACACTAAGGAAACAGAACAACAAACCCTGGAACAGCAATAATACAGGAAACAACAGTGGGGATAACACACAGCAAAGGGAAGCACGAGGACAAGGGGACCCGCTGGGTCAGGAGACCCAGGGCCATGGCAGATACTGTATTGTTCTTACTTTGTGATTTTTTTAATGTTTAATTCGTTTTTTGCTGATTTTTAGTTTGTTGTCTGTTTGGGAGCTGACACAGTCTCTAAGAGGATGGGGTTTGGGGGGGTAACGGGGGGGCTGCAGAGAGGCGTGTAAGACTGCAACTCTACTTCCTGGTCCCAACTCTGGATAGTCACACTTTTATTTAATACATTTGGCCAGATTTGTAGAAATGCGAGCTGCTCCTGGATGCTGTCTCCTAACAACCTCCAACTCCTAGCACTCCTAAGTGCCTCAAGGTTAGGAACAGAGCCAGTGAGACAGGGCAGCTGAGGTCCAGGATGTGATTACAGTTCATGAAACCAGATCACACACAGGACCAGTCTTTGCAAAAGGTGGTGCAGCCATGCCTGGAGGCGGGGTCAAGGTGAACAAGGACCAACACCAACCCTGCAGTAGCACAAAGTTTAAACGAGAGATGTTTTCTTCTACGCTTTCATGCGCTCGCCCTCCCAATGCTGAACAGTTGGAGATGTTCAGGAGCGTTCTGTTATTTGAGGCAATGGCGGTTTTAATTAGCCTGCCTGTCAGACGGAATGGGAGGTGATGGGGAGGCAAAGGGAAGCACACAGCTGTTTACAGCCGTCTCAAACAAACAGTGAGGAGGTCAGTTTGTGCCTCGCTATGTCTTTGTCTCTCATCTTCCTCATCTTCCTCTGTATGACTGATGGTTGTTCTGCCTCATTGTCTCTGGCCTCGTTTCACCTTTCCTTTTGTGGCAGGCTGACTCAGAGAGCTGCTGAAAAGTGACTGAAACAAATATCACTTATTTGATGCCCCGCTTCATTCACCCATGCTTCACGTTGCTGTAGACTCCTGGGACCCCTGTCATCCTCTTCACTCCTAATGCTTTCATTTGCCACTACTGCAGGTCATTGTTCTGTGTGCACGCCTCTGTGGTTTGTTCTCATTGGTTCACGTCTGGACTAAACCTGCTGAGCATGTGTTTATTTCTCTGTAACCAAACAATTCTGCTGCTCCAGCATTAAAAATCTAAGTTGCCAGATGTTAAATAAATGAATTAAACCTCACAAAGCTCTGAATATTTTTCAATACAATACGTGAAAATGGATGTAACTCAAATAAATTCAACCAAATGAGCAGTTCGCAAATTATTGTTAAACACACATGCAAGAAAACAGAAGAGTATACTCCACTTCAGTTTAGCTTATTTCATCCAAGGAAATATAAATGTATTTATAGTTCACTCATGCTAAGGATCAATAAAACCATCCAAGAAGTGAAGGATTACAAAGACATCACAAAGCCTGACTTTCTTCAAGCCTGACTTTCTTCAAGCCTGACTTTCTTCAAGCCTGACTTTCTTCAAGCCTGACTTTTTTCAAGCCTGACTTTCTTCAAGCCTGACTTTTCTTCAAGCCTGACTTTCTTCAAGCCTGACTTTTCTTCAAGCCTGACTTTCTTCAAGCCTGACTTTCTTCAAGCCTGACTTTTTTCAAGCCTGACTTTCTTCAAGCCTGACTTTCTTCAAGCCTGACTTTCTTCAAGCCTGACTTTTTTCAAGCCTGACTTTCTTCAAGCCTGACTTTCTTCAAGCCTGACTCTTTTCAAGCCTGACTTTCTTCTTCTAAAGACACCAGTGCCACATACTGTACTGACTCAAAGGAAGCTGTGACATTTCTGAAGCAAACCTGAGCACTGATTGGTCACGTTCAGCGCGTGGAGATGAGAGAATTAGAAAACTACATAACAATTCAAACAAATATAATATTCTGTACAAACATGTGAAAAACATGCAATAACAGATCATTAAGAGCAACATTAAAAACAGTCACACCCCCCCGTCCCCTTCTGGCCACCTGTGCCTCAATTTTATTCCACAACCCAGACATCCACATTACTCACACTCTCATGACACACACATATATGGCCTTGGGGGTGGGCACGCTGTACGGTGTCCAGAGGATGGTCTGTGTGTTCCGGTGCCCTCCTCTCAAATTTAAATGCTTTTAGACATTGAGGGTTCTCAGGAGGGGCCGTGCCGACACCTGCTGCTCTCTGGCAGGTGGCACCATGCCCCTCCCCTGTTTTAAATGCACTTTAGAACAGCATGGGTTAGGGTTAGCGAGTGGAGGGAGGTATGGGGTCTTCACACCCTCGTTCACTGTTGGGGGAGGCCTCTGGAGGAGGGTCTAGGATGCAGGGCCTCCCTGCTGCTGCAGGACTGGGGGCGGTCTGCTTGTCTCCGCCCCAGTGAGAAGGGCAACATCTCCTGGGTCTAGAGGCGGATTGCCCCTCTGGCGGTGATGGTACCGGGACCTGGGGTATAGAGTGTGTTTGGGGAGTGTGAGTGTGTGTACAGTGTCCATTTCTGTTTGTCTCCACGTTGTGCGAGCATGTGTGCATCTGTGTGTGCCTAATCATTTATGTCTATGTGTCACCTCTCTGGGAACATCTCAGGCCCCCCAGGTATGGGGGCCTATTTCCCCCACCACACTCCCTGCTGGTGGCTGATGCCCTCAGATGTCAGGGCCTGGATCTCCTCCATGTCTGCTTCATGCCCTGGGGGCGGGGCTATGGCTCCTCTAGCAGATCATTACATGGAGAAACCTTTTGAATACAAGCGTGCTCATCCACATAGGTGTACACACGGGGGTTCACACAGGTGTACACACGGGGGTTCACACACGGGTGTACACACGGGGGTTCACACACGGGTGTACACACGGGGGTTCACACACGGGTGTACACACGGGGGTTCACACACGGGTGTACACACAGGTGCACCCTTACAGGGTTAAAGTACGAACAGACTCAGACTGAGCTCTGTACTCTGAAGGGAATGAAATCAAACTAACTTATGAGTTCCTGTGTGTCCTTCTCACCGGAGGAAAATGTCACCATTGATTGATGGAGTCGCTTGAAGTCTGACGTTGTTGGGAGGACTCGACGGATCGCACATCTGCACCCAAACGCTCACACGAGAAAACACGAGAGGCCAAAGTTTTGACATACCCTCTGACTTCAGTTTTAGCCGAGTCGATGGGAGGAGTCCCGTTGCTGTGTGGTTATCACTTCCTGCGTGTGAGTTTATGGACACAGATATTCAGCGTCTGGCTGAACTCATCTCAGGAGATTGGATAGCTCTCAGCAGCTGCCAGCACCAAGCTTTTCCTTCTTCCTGAGCGACACGGACCCATCTGGCTTTAGCGGCAGGAAATCATATCTTTTTTCTGCGCTCATTTCTGTGACACTTTGACTCATGGAGACAGGCAGACACACACCTCCGTTCCACTTCAAAATAATCCCATCAAAGTCACAGCAACAATCAAAAGCTCTCCTGTTGTCCTCTCTTACATCTTCCTCTCTCAAAAACACTCTTCCTCATCATCCTCCCGCCGTGATAAAACAGCCGTGTAGTTTCTCTCTCTGCGGATGTGAAAGACGTGGCGTTCAGTCTGTTTTCTACGTGCACTGCAGACCCCACAGAAATCGTTTTTCTTAAGTCTCTAATCTTCCTTTATCTTTGATTTTCTTTCAACACGAACACACCGAGAGGCTTTAACACAACGAGTGCTTATTGTTCTCGTCGAGGTTCCCCTCTGAGTTCGACAGTCAGAAACACACTCCCTGGTCTCAGGGTTGAGTCCTGGAGTATCTTCATCCAAAGGTGCTCGTCCTTTGTCTCAGTCGTTTCTGCTTCTTCCCCTCTTTCCTCTGAAAAGAGACAGGTCAGGACTCCCGCTCTGTCAGCTTGTCTGTGAGTCACCAGAGAGACACAACTGTGCCACAAGAAACCCCACAAAGAGTCATTTCCCTGTACTTCTGTATGTGTCAGGTACCTTTCATGAAAGTGTTGATTTCACGTTCACATCTTTTTAACTTCTTCCATCCTTTGATGGAAAAGAGAACCATTTAAGATCAGAGCTTCCTTTAGGAACTCCATGCTCATCCTGACCTGCTGCATCTCCTCCAGTGCAGTAAACACGATCCAGCTGCTGGTGCAGAGACAGAAGCTACAGGGATCGTCATTAACCACCTCCGTCATCTCCCAGGTCATTGACAGATCACAGGCAGGCACGGGCGTGTGCAGAGAGCTTTATCTGATGATGCAGCACAGCAGCGCCACGGCGTGCTGAGCTATCGCCCTTCCTCTTCACTGCAACATCTCAGAGCCAGAAAAACTCTGGTGGACGTATGTGTGGAGTGAGGTAGAAGAGGCGGAGGGCGGCTCATTTCATGGCATCGTGCTGAAATCAGTTTTTCTGAATGTAAGAGGGAGATGGGTTGGTGGGACAGGATACTGGTGTGGGTCAGAGCTGGCGCTCTGATTGGCTGCAGACTGCACACCTGATATTATTATTATTGTTACAACTGCTGTAAGAAAAGAGAAAAAAGAATCAAATGTTTCTCGTCATGTGACCGTCATTGACAGCAGATGACACTATAACACACAAGGCCAACTTTAACCAGGAACCAGCGGTTAGTCTGTCCTCACTCTTCCTCACAGCGTCCTCCTCGTCTTTCTCTGCTGATCTATGTGTGTTTCAGTCCTTCCTGCTTCCTTTATGGTGACAGTTTTAATGTCGAACACGAGTTAAGCAGAGGGACCGTTTAGTGGCGTCTGCTCAGCGTGAGCCGCCAGCTGCTTCCAGGAGAGTCGGTTATTTCTTAAACATGCAGTGGAAGAAGAGAGAAATCCACTCCAACACGCTTAACCTCAGCAATGAGGACACTAAGAAGTGTCTCAGCTGGAGACAACAGAGTGAAGGTAAAACGTGTCTGCCATCCAGCCACCATCTTTCTTTTAAAGCTGGCCGGTTGTCAGAGCGTCCCTCACCTGTTTCCTGGTTACTGATGTTGTTCAGTTTCTGTCTTCCATTAATTATTCAGGAGCAAACAGGCCTCACTGAAACACGTTCAGTCCAGACTGCAGCGCTGCACACTGGGCTGAGGGGCTAACAGTTACTGTGCATTTAAATGGTGAGAACCAGTAAAACCAGTGACGTTTACTGGGCATTATACATCTGTGCATTATGGATGTGACTGTTTGCATTAACAACACACTGTAACAACGACACGCTGTAACAACGACACGCTGCAACAACGACACGCTGTAACAACGACACGCTGTAACAACGACACGCTGCAACAACGACACGCTGTAACAACGACACGCTGCAACAACGACACGCTGCAACAACGACACGCTGCAACAACGACACGCTGTAACAACGACACGCTGCAACAACGACACGCTGCAACAACGACACGCTGCAACAACGACACGCTGTAACAACGACACGCTGTAACAACCCTTATGCCATATAGCACCACTAGGACGTGTCGTGCTACTATTGTAGTAGCTGGAGAGACTCCTAGTGTGTGAGTGCAGCGGCCGCCATTACAGCCGAGCTGCTCGTGTATCTGCTCAGAGAAACCATACCATTGTAACGGCTGTATGTGCGAGTATGGCAGCGCAGACCAACGCTGAGCTGATCTTAACTGTTACTCAGTTAGATGGGAGCGGGCTGAAGTCTGAGGAATGCCTGTCTCAACTCACAGACAGGCACTGAAGGCGTTGCACATGCAGCAGGTGGCTTATTAGAAAGAGTTATCAGCCGCAGAGATGCTGATTTGTTCCACTTTTTTTCTCTTTACTTCCTGAAGCAGATGAAAGTCTGTGTTGGCCCAAAGCAATTACCTTCTATAATCATTTCTGAGCACTGCAGAAACAGTCTAACCTAGCAGCAGATGTTCATGGGCGGCGTCCCTGTTGATGAAATGAGTCAGACTGTGGCAATAAGAAGAATCAGCATCACACCAAGAACGGGAAACTCAAAGAACACAACTCACCTGATTCACCATCCGGCACGTTTTTGCAGCCCAAGTGCTTTCCAGCTAACATTCGTGCTCTGACGGATGCTTTGGAGAGCAGCTTGGGGTTGCTGTCTTTCCCACAGAGCGGTCAGGGATAGAACCGCCACCCTTCAGAGCAGCAGCTGACCTGCTCTGCATACTGAGCTACAGCTTTCCTCAAACATGATGTTAAATGCAGGGCACCAGCAGCAGCGACAGCAGAGCGCCAAATCACAACCACAGTTTCCTAAAGAGGCTTTATATTGTAAAACAAAGACCCTGCAATAATACTGAAAAAACCCCAGGAATCATTCGATCTGCGTCTTGGCGAGAGTGGGAAGGAAAATCTACCTTTTAACAGGAAGAAGCCTCCAGCAGACCAGGCTCGGAGACAAGCAGCCATCTGCCACAACTGGCTGGGGGTGAGGGGAGGAAGAATGAAAGAGGAAAAGAGATTACTGATAAGTGTAAAGACCACTGATCGTGATGAAAACTGGTCCTCTGACACTAAATCTCATGAGATTGTGGGTATGGATGGTCCACGACTGTGATCGGCAGGAATCCGAGCAGTCGTGTTAGTGCTTCAGCGCTGGTCCCCGTGGAGACTGACAGTGACACATGAGATTGCTCATGCGCTCAGATGCCTGTGGCTGAAACACTTCCTCAGCCGGACTAATGGAGTGGAAACACATCAGACACAGCAACTGTCGTCCATTTAACACCCAGCGTTCAGCCTCAGGATGGATCTCTAACTCAACAAGAAACACCTGGTTTTGCCTCAAGATTGAGCGTATTCCTCCGTATAGCTCAGCCCTCTGTGGGCCCTCTGACGTCTCACCTGTCGGCAGTCTGTACCTGTCTGCATCCGTGTCTCCAACAGCCGATCAGCTCACGATGATAGTTGTGATACTGATGGACTGTCTGTGATGGCCCTGCTGGTCAGAGCAGAAGGGACGTCTCATTAACCCATGTGTTAGCGAATCCTTCTCTACTTTATAAAAAGTGCGCAGGTGTGAGACGGTACAGGTGTGAATAATTAGATTTGCTTGATTGTGAATGGGCAGGAGTGAATGTATACTGCTCATTTGAAAGTAAGACGAGCTTTGAAATGATTCCTTAGACAGTCGTGAGGCGTAGCAACGTATATGTTGATAAGTACTTTTACAACTTGGCTGATTCACCATTTACACCAGTGCTTTCTCTCTAACATCCATACTCTGACGGATGCTTTGCAGAGCTACTTGGGGTCAGTGTCTCGCCCAATGACTGTAGAAAAGATGGACGACGTGACAGCACTTCCTGCCATTGTGCAATAATGAAGCCAAAATATCGTGCTTGTGCGAGCTGCCATGTTGCACTTTTGGAGTCTGCGCAGTAGTGAGTTGAGGTGGAGCGACTGCGTCACGCTCCCGCCCACACACCCGCTGGACATGACCACGAACACGCCCCCCTGTCCTGAAACTAGACAGTTTTCACTTGTTCCATTGACAAATTGTTTTCATTTGTTTCAAGCAAAAATATCTCGTACTAAGTGAAAAAAAAATTGCCACTGGAACAAGTGAGAACTCTCTAGTTTCCAGATTGTCTACAAACAGGTTTCTATGTCTTACACTTATTTTAAGTGTGATGAGATTATTTTGACTAGAAACACCCTCACGTACAGTGAGGGTGTGCTGGCAACGCGGCCCCGGTCGGCGAGATCTCCAACGCACACCTGCGGCAGAGCTTCAGCAGCATTCTGAGGGAGACCGGGGACATCGAGTCCGAGTGGACCATGTTCAGCATCTCCACTGCCAACGCTGCTGCACTGAGCTGCGGCCGCACGGCTCTGCGTTTTCGCGCTCCACGGTGGACGTGCAGCTGCTGCTGGGCCTCATTTTTCCTGTCCTTTATAGAGAGAAAATCATTTCTTTGAAACACTTTAAACCAGACGTATTTGCACAGTGTTGGTGTAATTCTGTGACATGAACTCTGCTAACTACCTGTCTGACATAGCTGTTGAGCACATGTATGAGTCTCTCTCACCACTGTGAATGATTGGAGCAGTAGATTTCAGCAGTGGAGTTTCTCCTGATGATGTGCGGCTGACTCTCTGTGCTTCTCATTTAAAGACCCCGTATCACTCTGATAACAGACAACGAGGCCGTTGGCTGAGGCAGATTACTGCCACGCCTCCTCCACGCACGCGTGGTTCGTCGATTACTTATATGTGCACATTAAAATAACTGCAGAATTGTGTTCATGCGATTAAACATGCAAACATGTGAGATAAAAACCTCACACCGACTGCAGCAGGGCTGTAAAAGCCAGAGCACTGATGAATCGCTGCTCGGCTGTTGGAGCAGAAGAAGAAGACAAAGTTGGCTGCAGCTCTGTATGAAATACGCTCTGCTTAAACAGAGCAGCGACAGGCCTTAATTCATAGACGATATTTACAGTTGAAGTCAGCAGCAGCGTCAGAGGGGGTGCAGGAGGGCGTTTGTTTAATGAGGCCTCGTGCTCCTGCAGGCAGCAGTATTTACAGGAAGCTGTCCCCTCGGGGGTTTCTGACCTCAACCAGTAATGACATGGAGCCACTCAGGTCTCATTCAAAGTGTGTGACTGATCACATGATCAATGTCCGCTTCATGTCCATCTCAGAGCAGGGGGCCCAGTTTACCCTGACCGGTGCTGAACGCCCCCTGGAGGAGGCGTGGTTCAGAGGCAGCCTGTCTGGAGGAGGCGTGGTCAGAGGCAGCCTGTCTGAAGGAGGCCTCTGAACCACGCCTCCTCCAGACAGGCTGCCTCTGAACCACGCCTCCTCCAGTCAGGAGGCCTCTGAACCACGCCTCCTCCAGACAGGCTGCCTCTGAACCACGCCTCCTCCAGTCAGGAGGCCTCTGAACCACGCCTCCTCCAGACAGGAGGCGTGGTTCAGAGGCCTCCTGTCTGGAGGAGGCGTGGTTCACTAAGGCTGTTTGGATCTGTTCTTGTGTCAAACAGCGGTGAGCTGAGAGAACAGGAATGATGTCACGGCCTTGTTTCCAGGGAGATGCGTCACATGTACTGAACGTGTGCGGGCACGCTCGCCGTAATGTCTGCGTGTTAATGTGCTTAGTGAGAAAATGTTCTTCTCGGTTCTGCTGCTGGCTCACAGAACACACCTGGACACCTGTTCGACCAATCACGTTCATTCCCTTCTCCATCGGGCTTCCATGGATCCACTTTAAAGTCCCGCAGCTCTGATGGACGGCCGTCACCATAGAAACAAACGGCAGCACTGAGCGCGCTCAGACACAACCTGATCCGGTGCAGCACGTCTTCACGCTCAGGTTAGAAGGCGTGATGTGATCTGTGGATGGAGACGCGCTAAAGCTCCTCCTTTGTGTCCTGTGGAGCTGACTCAGGTGAGTCCACCTGTGGGCGGAGCTTGGTGTGTGTGTGCCTGTGTCTGTCTGTGTGTGTGTGTGTGTGTCTGTCTGTCTGTGTGTGTGTGTCTGTGTGTGTGTGTGTGTGTGTGTGTGTGTGTGTGTGTGTGCGTGTGTGTGTGTGTGTGTGTGTCTGTCTGTGTGTGTGTGTGTGTGTGTGTGTGTCTGTGTGTGTGTGTGTGTGTGTGTCTGTGTGTGTGTGTGTCTGTGTGTGTGCTTGTGTGTGTCTGTCTGTGTGTGTGTGAGTGTGTGTCGGGAGGGGGGGTTGTAATCAAACCCTGATCGATCACAGAGAGAGAGGCAGTATCTTCATCTCTCAGACCCCTCCTCCTCCTCCTCCTCCTCCTCCTGCTGCTGGTGCCGCGGATGCTGGAGGTGAAGCTACCGTCTCGGCTCCTCGTCCCGCTGCAGTCCTCGTGGATCCGCGTGGATCCTGAAGGTTCTGGAGGTTCTGTTCGGACTGTGCGCGCTGCCGGAGCTCGGACGACCAGAGCCGTGAGCGCGCATCGACGCGGAGACGAACAACAACTTGGAGGTGAGTGCGCGCAGCCTGCCGCAGTCATCCGTTTGATCGCGTACATGTGCACGATGCGCGTGTCCGTCTTTGTTTAGTGTACATATCGCGAACACCGCGCGTGCGCGACGTAGTGATTGTATGGCGTATGCGTGCACGCGCGCCGTGTGTGTGCTGCGTTTTGGTGCGCTCGGACCCGTGATAGGCCCGTCCCGGTGCTGCGTCTGGGCGCTCGGCTCGTCCCCGCTGAAGCAGGGCGGGTTTCTGCGCAGCTGCAGTCCCGAACTTTGGAGCCGCTGCATGCAAACATCCGTCTTTGTGCTCTTCACGCGCTCATGTTCAGTCCAGCCGGTCACAGAACACACACACACACACACACACACACACACACACACACACACGGCCGTCACAGCGCCCTGCTGCAGTACCTCCACGGCCCATTAGGGGGGCACCACCTGACTTTGAGACCCCATATCTAGAAAATGAAAAAAACAAAAGAGTGAAAGTACCTGCAGTGATCAGTCAGCGTTAATAAACAGGAAGTGCCTTCGGTTGAACGGTGTTGGTCGATGGCGTGCAGAGAGCGATGAACTGAACGATGGCGGCAGTGATGTCAGCTAACATCCTGTCCACACAGGAAGGAAGGCTTCCACGAGCACGTTGCAGCTGTTTAACCAGAGAAATCCTGAAGGAAACAAGTGCTGAAATAATCGATTTTCAAAGTAAAAGTCTAATCGTAAGGCGTCAGTCTGCTCTGACATCAGTTTTCATAAAGCTGAACTTTGACGTCTGATTGGACTAAAGTTTGGCGTAAAGTGAAAAGTAGTTCAATAAAACAAATGCTGTGAAACAACAATGAAAATCTGGTTCTCGGTGGTCCAGGTCTGGGGGGGGTCTTACCACACCAACCGTCTGCCATCCATAATCCAGTGTTGAGATCCTTCTCAGGTGCCCCGCTCTCTTCTAATGTCAGCTGATCTCAATAGGTCACATGATAGAGTGGGACGAGCTGTCACAATGGTTTCACCTGATGGTGACCCACACCTGTTCTCACACCGTGGCTCACAGCGTGATCCACAGGGGGTCCTCTGTGGGACGCTGCCAGCAGTCAGAACCAAAGAAGTGCAGCCGGTTCTCCTTCAGAGCTCCTTAGAATGAAAATCCTCACATGGACTAAACTCAGCTCAGGTTTTCTGCTCCTGTGCAGTAAAAGCAGCCGTGCTGGACCACATGACTCCATCACCATGGTTACATGAGATGGCAGAGCTCCCCATCTCGGTCTGAAGGCTGAGATTTTACATTTGAAACTAAACGTGAGGAGAAGGATCAGCTCTGAAACCTGAAGGCAGCGCGAGGCCGGGCGCTGCGCACCACCGGTCCTCCGGCTGGAACAGCGTGAAGCGTGCGCACGAAACCTTTTCGTCCACTTCCTGAACATGAAAACTGATCAGCTGTTTGAGGAAATCCAGCACACCGCAGAGGGACGAGTACACGTGCTACAGTAAATCCTCTGAGAGGTGTGAAAATGTCCAAAAGTGTCCAGAGGTGCACAACAGGACCGCCCTGAAGTGGAGATGGGCGGAGCTCAGAGCGCTCGCTCCTCGTATGAAGCTCGAGTCCTGGAAACTGCAGAGAAGCTGCCGCTCAGTTTGATGTGTGTGTGTGTGTGTGTGTGTGTGTGTGTGTGTGTGTGTGTGTGTGTGTGTGTGTGTGTGTGTGTGTGTGTGTGTGTGGGGGGGGGGGGCCGCTGCA
>VURO01008824.1:1158-13376 GCA_015108175.1 Pelvicachromis taeniatus
AAAACGAAGACAAATAAAAATAAATCCAAAAAATAAAAAAAAAAAAAAAAAAAAAAATAACAAAAAAAATAATACAAAAAAAAAAACAATAAAAAAAAATACATAAAAATAACAAAAAAAATAATAGAACAAAAAAAAAGAAATTAAGTCAAATCAAATCCCTACAATTAGAATAAATATAATAAATGACTTCACAGACACTCTGCTCGAGCATGCCACATTTGGACACACACAACCCACTGTAACTGTTTGACTTGTTTACAGAGTTTGCATGCTTTGCTTCTACAGTATATATCAACTTTTATAGCTATTCACCTCTACAAACACAATAGCTGTATGCTTTTCTTTGCTTTTCTCTGCTTAGCTTTAATGAGTACTGTGCAGCATTATCCAAGGAGACTAGGACACTTGAATCTAAAAGTCAAATTCCATTTATGGGGAAACGTGCTTGGGAAGTAAAACCAATATTCAGAATTTCTGGATAGATGCTACTACACATTTTTTTTGTGAGCTTTTAAAGAACCAGAACATTACACTGAGGGATATAACGACGTTTCCAGAAGAACGTCTGAAAGCAAAATGTACTTTTGACTGTTTAAAGTTTGATATTGTTTTTCAGCTTTTCGGAAGATTAAAACTGTCATTTCAATTGAAGTGCTTTTTTGTACAGTATATCACAAAGATTTCCAAATGAGCCCCGCCCAATACAATGTAGCCTGAAAACCATCTGCAGTGCACATGCGTCAACCAGGCATGTAGTCTGTTACTGTTGCTCCTGCTTTTTCTCTTTAGTTTTACTTTTTTCTTACCTATTTCTTTGTCTGCTACCTGATAAATAAAGACAAGAAAGTCTCTCATTTGAAACGACTACAACAACAGAAGATCACATGTTCACGTAGGAGGCCAAATGTCAGAGTGCAAAAATAAGATTTCAACCTAAAACTGCAGCGATGAAGCACACAATCTAATCATGAGTCCAATCATATGATCAAGTGTCAGCCAATCATATTACTGTATTTTCCGGACTACAAAGCGCACCAGAATATTAGCCGGAATATTAGCGGAATATTAGCGGAATATTAGCCGCACAACGACTAAAAGCCACAGGTGTTTTAATGTTTAATTATCATATGTAAGAGAATATACACAAAGGGGATTGTCAGGAAAGAGATGACGTGGCGGGCCTTGCACCACCGCTACTAGCCTGCCGCTAGCGCTAGCGGGCTAGTTGCGATATGGGTACAGGGCCAGCGAGAGCCAGCTTGCTAATCTAGTCACTAGTCACAATCTATATCACTCTTTTCCGTGTCTGATCACATGCCAAAACAAATCCTCTTACGATGTCACAAAAATCATGAAAAAGCCGCAGGGTTCAAAGCTTGTGCAAAAAGTAGCGGCTTATAGTCCGGAAATTACGATACTTAAAAAAGGTCAACACAAATCAAGCCTACAACAGCATTTGAACAGTCAGGTTAGTTTGATGGACAGGATTATTTTATGTGGATAACATTAAGGTAGCTTTAATTAGAAAAGTTAACCCTTTAGCGCCTCAACCACGACATAATTGCCAGAAAGTTAAATTTTTTGAAAATGGAGAATTAATTAATCAGATTTAAGTTCCATATATCACTTTAATTGGTATCACCTTTGCTACATCTGGCATTTAAAAACAAGTTTAAATGTATTGTGCAATGTTTTTATGTTTTCAGTGGAAAAAAAAAATCACACTGATGATGTAGAAGTCTCAAAAACTCACCATGTATCAAATATGATACACTAGGACTTAAGGGGCTAAGGAGCAAAACCCTGCATGTTTGGATTTCAAATGAAAAGAAAGGCAATCAGGGCTCACCATTCTTGTCTTCTCTTGATTGTATGTGTTTCTTCAACACATGGTTTGTCCTCTCCTTGTCTCCATGTAGCTGTGTGACCAGCCGCAGCTGTCCAGGACTCCGTCTGTCTTCTGGACCGTTGTGGACCTCAGAGCATTTCACTGCATTCATGGCTCACACTTCATTCCCCGGTAGATGACATTCTCAGGTCACCACCCTTTTGAAGAGAAAAAGACACAATGAAAACTCATGCTCTGTGCACATCATAATAAAAACACTTGACATTGTCGCTGCCACCTCAGTCAGCTGTAACAGCTAAAGGGGCTCAGTTAATTGAGTTTGAACGAGCACGAAAGACACGGCAAACAGCCATTTGAGTGTTTGCATTTGAAAACTGCTCCGCGGTGCCGAGAACTGGACCGAAGCCTTGTTAGTGTTTGAAGAATACAACAGCGGTTCCAGATTTTGCATTGTTTTTTCGTTCAGAGGTCCATTTCGGCTCAGGCAGACAGCAGAGCGCGTGCCTGTTTGTTTACAGAACTTTAAGCCCACTTTCAGCCTCATGGACGCAGCCCTCCATCAGCTGCTGCTCTTGCCAACTTATCAATTTACGCAGTGTTCAAAAGAGCAGACCTTTTTACCTCATGAACAAATATTAAACACATCGACAATGTGGATTCAGTAGCTTAGAGAGCCCCCACAAAGTGACAATGTGAAAAATGAGTCTCACTCAGGTCTTAGACAAGCCAAGTCCTCTGTGCACCCTGTCTGCACTCTTCATACTACATGGTCTCCCGAGGGCACCACCACAGGGCACTGCAAACATCTGCATCTCTGTTTTCTTTAATAAGTTCTGTTTGGAGAACTGCTCACACCATGCTTACAGGACAATAAAACCCTCATATGTATGCATGTGCTGCTTTCTAATGTTTTAGAAAATGCTTTTTCATTTGGCTAGAGTATTGTCAAGGCTTACAGTTACACAATCTTAGCTAAAATAAATGCAAACTTTAAATAGGTCAAATAGATGCAGTTCAGGTAAATGAAGCAAAGTTAAAGAGAATGGAAATGACACAGTCACTGATGCACAAGCTGCATGAGAGCAAAGCTAGAAAAATGGGACCAAATACCATGGTTTCTGCCTCCGATAAATTACACTCATATGCATGGTCTGCTGTTTGCCTTACCCAAGCAGCTGTTGCTGCAACTCAATCAAACTTTAGCCACGCCTTCCTAAAAAGCTCATAGGAACCCAAAAAGTTGAACATGAAGTCAAATATTAGACAGAAACATAATATTTCCTCTGACTGCATTTCATGTCCTACAGCAGAGTTCAGTTACTTTGGTCCTGAGGCACAGACTGTATATGAAAAATGGACTTAGCCGTAGTAAAAGCCTCTGACATTTGGGCTGGCTTGGTGTTTTGAAACTAGTGTGAGTGTGAGAAACATGCAACTTGCCAATCACAGGTTATGCCCTCCCTTTAGCTTTTTACATAATTATAAAATGTACATCATCACTGAATAAAAATTCAATAAGGTTTCAAACTAGCGAACGAGAACATAAACTCAAGTGTTTACTGAGGTCACAAACCAAGGGAGCAAAGGACTTCTGTTCCCGTAGACGTCTAAACAGACTGACTGCAATAACAGGATTCAACGCCTGCTGATTTTCGAATGAGTGCAGCTTTAAGGCACTTGCGCATTGGCTTCTTTTTTTTTTAAGACCCAATTCATCTTTTTAGCATGTAGTTTATGAGATGAGCTCCAGCACATTCACTCCTCACAGTAATCCAGGTATGCTGAACCTTACTACATTCATCTTTAAGGAATCAGCCACAACATTTTAACAGCACTGAGAGGTTAAGTGATTAACATTGATCATCCTGTTCTGCTGGGAATCCCTCGGGTTTGACAGAGTGCCGCGTTTTTCCTCTTGCAGGACAGAGAATTTGAGCATGTTTTCAACCATGTTTCTTCTGTCAAATCTCACAAACGGATGCTCTGGTGGTATTCTGGGGCTTGACTCACCTCTTCTAAGAAATAGCTTTAAAGACACTGCATCTCCTCAGACGATATCTTGACAAATAGATTACGTGTAGCGTGCTTAAAAGAACAAAAAAGGTTGCACACTCTAGTGCACATAAACACCAGCCAGAGAAAACAATAACAAACCCATGCATTTAACTCAGAAACAAGGCAACAGTTACAGTAAATCATAGTGGGGTAAAAGGCTGGGACTCCTCCGTGCAGCTTCAGGAGGAACCTCTTTAATGAACGCTTAACTGATGGGCTTGGCTTAAAAGCCCACCCAGACACAGATAGGGTCCACTCTGACAATTTATACCATAGTGACAACCCCGACTGGGAACAGACAAAGATAGACAAAGGAAAATAAAAGACAAAGAGTGGACAACAATGACAGCCACGTTCACCTCCATGACGAATAGTACTGCATACTATAACAAGTTACCAGTAAATCAGGTTTTAAAAGAATATCTGAAGAAAAATGCCTGTTTACCGGAAGGCTTAAATGGAAATGTGTGGATGAAACAAAGGAAAACAGGGCTTCAAAAGAACCAGGTTATAATCTGATGCTATCTCGCACATAGTGGCCTGTATCTCTGTGTCAACACAATATGAGCCAAGACACGTGGCACTTGGAGCTCCATTAAGATGAGCTGATAGCAGGTCACACTTGTCAGTTGTTCTCTTTTCAATTCCTTCATACCTAAGACCTGTTGTACGTATTATCTGCCCTTCTCTCTAATGACTTATAGATTGAGGAAGGACTGGAAGGTTGGGCCATCAGTCACCCTTCTCATGTCTTTTCCTTGGTGAGATGTACATCTTTATTACCAGGCAGTATTTAGTTTATTGGTCAGAGAATCTGCTTGCGTGATGTCCCAGTTAAAAATACGATGTCATAGATTTTGCCAGTGATGTGAGTGAGATACAAACAAACTGGAGCAAATAAAAGGTGAAGAATATTAGAATATTTAGGCCTACTTTGAGACAGAGTAGCTGTTAACTTACTATGAGTAATATCTGTTCTTAGGTTTAAGTCACACTTAAACCGGTCTTTTTTAACCGGGTGTGTCAAACAAGAGATAGTTTTGACTGAGAAACTTACTGTGAACACTCAAAGGGTGATTATCTTACAAATTATGTCCATATTCATGAACACCCTTCTTTATCATTTTTAGACTAGAAACTAGTGATTAAGACTTCAAAAAGGTTCATTTTTCCAATGACATCTAAAAAAGACTTGCCCATTTATAGAAAGAATACAGATTTAAGGCACTGGGTTACATACCCAGAACCCAAGTTTGTCTTTTATATTGTTGCATGGCATCTATTTCACAGTGAAGACAGAAAGACGACTAAAGGTTGCAAAAACAGCTTGCATAAATGACTTTTCGACTTGCTCTCTAAAGAGAAACGTTTCCCATCCCATGCAGCTTTAAATATTCTGAAAAATATTCTGAAAAATCAGACATTGATTTGCTAATTTCCATTTTCATAGAAATGTGAAACTGATTTATTTTCCTATATCCCATTCCTGTTCTAGTCATCCTTTTATCTTTCAGTGCTCAATTTGTTTACATAGTCAAATTTGTAATTACATCAATAGTGTTCACCAGGGAAGCATAAACTTATAATACCAACTGCCAGGATATTGAATGCCCCTGATACTAAAAGTAAAAATTCCATTTATTTTTCCCAGTCATAGCACTTCTATTGAATGGGTAAGAATTAAACTCTCCCAGTTGAATCATCAGTGCAAAAGATAAACAAGCGTGTTGAAAATGAAAAGGGTGTAAGCCTGTAAAATGCTCGATGATACAAGATCAACAGGACCCCAAGAGCCCACATCAGGAACTCAGTGGGAATGTGGAGAACAACACTAGATGCCAACTTCAAGCCAACTGCACGAGTTAGCATAAAGTGCAGGATTTACCATCAATGTATGCCAGGACTGAACAATAACATCAATTCACTTATCCACATCCCTAGGATCTACAGCACCAACATTGGAATGTCATTTGGATCAGCGAGGGGTAGTTGGATGTAACAAAGAGAGGGGATGATAAAAACCAACATGAATACATTGGGAAGACGACTGATTATGAGCTTAGTGAATACCTTAGGCAGCAGACACCTCAGAAAGAAGAGTTGTAAGAAGTGGAACCATCATGGACGGACAAGCCCCCACACCCACACCCACCCCTGCCTGCATGGATTCTTAGCAGAGCTGAACAGCAGCAACTGACAATTATTCTCTCCTCAAGTTGGCTCTTTTTTTATTTACACAACACATTAATGTTGTATTTTCTTGGAAAAAAAAAACATTTTCAGGTCCTTTCAATTAATGTTTCCTCAACATTAAATCTACTGTATATGTAGGATTTAATTCCACTCATGTAGTTGTATTTTCCTTTTTTGTCACCGATCATAACTTTTCATGATGTCGTGTAGCTTATTTTCTTGTTAAAGGAGGAAGATTCAGAAAGTGAGCTTAGCAATTTGCGTTTTTACACATCCACAGAAAATGTGTCTGTACATTCATCCTGCTGCCATCATCTGTTCCATCATTAATCTAGATGAGTGACATGGATATAGAAGCAGCCACACATGCAGAGGCCCTGAAATAACCTCACAGTCATGTCCTGTGCTTTCTATCACTTTAGATAAAATTCATTTAGTTATCATCTGCCCAGTCAACCTCTTGTTATATTTTCTGAGTAAAGTACAGTACAGTCACTGGATACTTGTTTCCAAGAGTTTGGGATCTTGTTGTCACGGCGCGAGATGTGCGCCGTAGGGGGTTGTGATGAGGACCCAGGAGCAGACACAGATGAGGAGTCGAGGAGTTGCAGGTTTAACTGAAAACGAGCCTTTATTTTATACAAACAAACATGAAACTATGAAGGAACTCAAAACACTATGACAGACTATGCTAGACGAAGGCAAACTGAGGTGAGGTTAACAGACATCCTGACAAGAACTCAACGACAAACACAGACTTGAATGCACCGGAGATAACAAGGGGGATGGGGAACAGGTGAGAACACAGCAGGGACAAATCAGGGCTGACGAGACTAAGGAAGCCAAACTAGACACATTGACATGAGACTGGACCTACAAAGTAAAACAGGAAACACCAAACAAAGACACAGATGCAAAGACACGGGCTTTACATAGCGAACTGACAATGAAGGGACACCAAGGTAGGGACAACAGAACATAGAAACAGAGGGAGCACAAGGAAACACGAGGGCCAGGGACCTGAAACAATACATAAAAATAACAACAACCTAAAACGCTGGGTGACTGACCCAGGACCATGACACTTGTAGGATAATCGCCTTGTGAAATCGCCGTTTGAATGGCACAGTGAATGGTGACACAACTGATCTCTTTGCACACTTTCACCCTTTTCTTATCCTGCTGTGTAATTTAATGCTGTTTTATTAGACTTCCACAGCAGAGATGGGCAGTAGCGCATTAAGTAACGTGTTACTGTAATCCGATTACTTTTTTCAAGTAATGAGTAGAGTAAGGGATTACTATTGCAAAAAAAGTAATTACATTAGTTCGACTTTCCTGTAAGCACGCTGTGTTACTGCGTTACTAAACTGTGATTTTGTTTGTCAGAGTGTCTCGTGACAGTGACATATGAGCGAGTAATGTCCGTGGCAGCAACAGACGTGTGCAGACCAACAATAGTGTGGGAGAGAGTACGACCGTGCAGCGTTTAAAGCTTGGAAGTAATCACATTACTTTGAGTTTGATTCTATGAAAAGTGACAAAAACATTAGTGTCAGCTGTACACTCTGTGTGTACACCGAGCACGCTGCCACGAGGATGTGAAATTCACAGAGGAACCCCCGGATCCCCCCACTGACATGACCGCGGCAGCACCGGGCAAACCTCAGACTGCTCCACTCAGGTGGAAATAGATTTAAGAGTGACCGGACTTAGTGCTGCTGAATCTTTGATTTTATTTATTTTTGTTGTGTTTTATTTACTAAAAACTACTTGACTTGTTAGCCCCAATCTTATACATAAAAGAGCCATGCCAGAAGCAGCTAACACCCTGCTGATGTAAAATAGCAATGATAATGACCTCTGTTTGGGAGCTGTTCTTCACAGTTTACAGGATCTTTCTGACACCACCTGTAATATAGATTCTCCTTCTGATTTTGAAGCTATTAAACTAGCTGCCACTAAGCAAAGCCTACGGCACCAGTCACACAGGCATAGAGACTGGTCAGCAACCATCTGGCACACAGTCTTCTTGAGGGAAAAATGTATATTTCCTAACCAGTTGTGAGTGGTTGCTGACAGTCACTGTGAAATTGACTGCTGAAGCTCCGATCACAAAGGCCTAGTGACCGGTCAGTGACTCCCTCACCACCACTGGTGGGTGACCAAATGGTGTTTTGCAACCATTTGGCAACTAGTTGCAAGAGGCTGCTGGCAGTTGGTTAGGGTTAGGTAAACCTTCAAAGTGTAATCCATACACTTTGGGTCGGGAGGTTGAAAGGGTGCACAAAACATCATGTTGACAAAACCAGCGTCTATTAACAATCATATTCTACCATGCATCTAACAATAGCAAGAAAGTTGGAGCATACATACTGCTTAATTACAGAATTAACTACAACTAAGTATTTTTGGGAGTGTAAAACACTGAGGTTATCGCATCTCACTTTTTCAACAGTGACATAGTTTGGAAAAACATCCAAACTGCTTATAAATTACTGGAGACCAAAGGTGGGCTGTTGATTACTACTAGTCTACTTCTTATTACAGAATACTTGTGTGTTTAAAATGTCATTACACAATTTCTTGTGGCATTCATGAGCAGCTTTACTGCAATCTAGCATTTGCTTTATTTGACTTGGACTAAAACTACAGCGTGCAGTGTTTCACAGTGAATTATAACATGCTTTGTGTTTCTTTTTCTATTCTGAGCTAAAGATTCACCCTCTCTTCATAGGTCCGGTTGCTTTCATTGATAAATGAATAATTTGAGTGGTCACATCTTGTATTTTTCTTTCCTTTTGTGTCTTTCCTGCTGCACTCACACTTTCCAGGGTTTTCAGGCGACCACCAGCCGAGCTGAAGCCGAGCCAGATGTACGGGAGGCTTTCAGGGCCTGTAATATTTACGTTGGTGTTAGTCCAGGATCTCCAACAGATGATTGTGAATTTATGCTGCAATCAATATGGGGGATCCTCCAGCTGAGCTCATTATGATAATTCCTTTTTGATTTCTGCCTAATGTCATTTGTTTTGCACATATTTTATGGGAGCACCATAACAGGCTGCTTCCACTAAAGTGCTGTTGTAAAACCAATCCACTTGTTTATGGCTTCCAACAGAGGATTCATTGACCAACATACTTTACTGGAACTGTTTTATCTTAAAGATTTTTCTCCAAGACTCAAGTCTTCCTCACACAATTATCAGGCCAAATGGTAATCTCCAGTCATTTCGGCATACCATGCAATGCATCCTCATATGTCATGCTACTTGATTGCAGCAGCATGATAATACTTTGCAGAGTGGAATGTGAGACGGTATCTGTGATGGGTGACATGCTGAATTTAGACGAGACAATGTGCTTCTGGACAGGCCAGAAGTATGCTTTTATCCTCCCGTGACTGCTGCAACAATCAGAGTATGCAGGAGATGTCTATGGTTTGTTTTAACGCGCCGCTCTAACCTGAGCCTTTACACGCACTGATTTGGAAGCAGGTGGTGTTTCTGGATTTGTTTGAAAGTGGACTTGCGAATAATGAAAAAGGAATCAGCTCCGCGTTCGTGGTGCTTCACTTCGGACAAGTTGTTATTAAATGATTTTTTAACAGAGGATTTGGCAAGATTTAGAACTTTTGCCATTCTATAATAAACAATGGCATGGCCACAATGAAAATATTTACTTAATTCCCTAAAGTGACTTATGGCAACTTTGGCCACTAAACAGAGTGTCATGAGTGTTATGGCGTCAGGTGCCACAGTCTGTATAAATACTCCCTGTACACTTGTTTATAGGAAAACCCCCATCTGGTTTCAGCGAAACACAGTCAGACACACTGGTGACCCCTGACAATTTTTTCAAATGGAAAATATAACAAGGCTGTTTGCTAAGCTGGGGGATAGCTTCACAGCAGTCAACTGTCAAGTGACAGACAAGACAGCATTGTAAAAGACTGCAGGCTCCACATCCCTGAGCCCAGCCCTTTCTCAACCTGTAAACACAGATCCTGGCTTTTGAAGAACCATCCAAAAAAACCCAGTGGCCTTTATGTCATCCCCCATTTACAGGATTTATAAATGATGACGGCGCTGAAGTGCTGTGCAAACTTAGAAGTTCAAATATATCAGCACTGAAGGAATTAGCAGTCACATTTGCAAAACCAGTACACCAACGGCAACAAGATTGTGAAAAGTCAGCTGCTCAGTCATGCTTCAGAATGTAAACAAAACAATAAGACACGATGGCCATGGAGATAAACTGGATTATAAACTACCAGCGCACCTTTTCAGCCTCAGCTCATTGTAGAATTTATTATAGGACACAGGATTATTAAGCGTCTTCATTTGAAACCGCATTAAACAAACTAAGCAATTTTTGTTACTTTTACCTGTTTTATGACCAATGTGGTTTAGTCTAGAAGGCCCCTAAAAGCAGCGGGTGACAGTTGATGCATACACAGAGCTGCTGTAAGTTATGGCAGACAGAGCGTTGGAGAAAGTTGAAAGGTCAGATGTTTCAAATAAACAAGAAAAAGCTACTATAACTGTTTTTGCAGAAAGAAAAGCAAGACGAAAGAATGTTGGTAGGAAAAGAGTTTGGTCACATGTGTTACAAGCTTTTCTTGTCACAGTTGTAATCAATCAAAGAGAGATTCTATATGGAAGCACCTCGGGGCCAACACTGTGCAGTGTTATTGGGTATTACAGGGCTCTGTGGTTTTGTTTTTACTTCAGAAAAAAAATGATCGCATGAAATTAAATATTAAGTATTTCTCGCATCAATACAGAAAGAAAGTGGTTTTATTGGCTTGGGTTTACTAATGATAATTAAAATGCAAAGTCACTTCAGTGATATTCTGGACTATTTGAGTTTGGGAGTATTAGGACTATATGGCCAGTAGTAACTGGGGGATTGAAACCAGGTAGTTCAACTCCCTGGAAGTGTGAGCCTGCTTGCCGCTTATCATTTATTGCACTTAAGCTACAATCAGTTTGTGTGCTGAAGGAGGAAAATAATGGCACAGTCTAGAGCAGTGGTCTCCAACTCCAGGCCTCGAGGGCCGGCTTCCTACAGGTTTTAGATAACACCCTGGGTCAGCACACCTGAATCAAATGATGAGTTCATTACCAGGACTCTGGAGAACTTAAGACATGTTGAGGAGGTCATTTAACCATTTAAATCAGCTGTGGTCGATCAAGGAGGCATCTAAAACCTGCAGGACACCGGCCCTCGAGGCCTGGAGTTGGAAACCCCTGGTCTAGAGTGTGGATATGGCCAACCAGGACAGAAACAACTGCATTATGCTGCTATATATAGGATATATTTATCCTCATTGGGATAGAGATTGTAGGTGGGACTGTAGCCTCAGGTTTATACTGATAAATGGTAATTGACTCTCAAAGCAGAGCTGATAAAAGCACAAAGAGAACTGCTAAGGAATCGAATTGCTATTGATAATGGAACTGGAATCGCTAAATTCTTACCAATTACGATCCCTAGTAGTAACCATAGCAATAAAAAGCAGGATAATGTGAGTGCATCATATTTATGTGGCTGGCTAGGATAAACTGCATCCACCACATAGTGGTACACACAAATACACCCAACTGCTTTTGTGTGTACCACATGGCAGCAGAAAGAGCTGTCTGTCAGTCAAAACAGCCACAATCCTGAATTTAAACATTAAAACTCATTGTTGCTATGAGGCAACAGTGTTCCTAGAGTGTTTAAAAGCACTTCGCTCTCACACTGCTGGCTTACTTGTTGTTCCTAGAGTGTTTAAAAGTAGAATGGGAGGGAGAGCCTTCAGTTTTCAGGCCCCCCTTCTATGGAACCAGCTTCCAGTTTGGATTCAGGAGACAGACACTATCTCTACTTTTAAGATTAGGCTTCAAACTTTCCTTTTTGCTAAAGCATATAGTTAGGGCTGGATCAGGTGACCCTGAATCCTCCCTTAGTTATGCTGCGATAGGTTCAGACTGCTGGGGGACCCCCTTGCATTGAGTTTTTTCTTTTCAGTCACCTTTCTCATTCACCATGTGTTAATAGATCTCCCTGCATTCAACCATACTTGTTATTAATCTCTGTCTCTCTTCCACAGCATGTCTCTATCCTGTCT
>VURO01008828.1:3328-16167 GCA_015108175.1 Pelvicachromis taeniatus
CTCTCTCTCTCTCTCTCTCTCTCTCTCTCTCTCTCTCTCTCTCTCTCTCTCTCTCTCTCTCTCTCTCTCTCTCACACACACACACACACACACACCAGTACACCTCAGTGACCCATTTAATATCAGGCACAAACCTGTCAACTATATTCCCACATATTCCTCCTGAAAACACATCAATGCTAAAACTCATCCAAAATAATTCAGCAAGAAAAAGTGCTTAACCGCACCTTGTTTATCAGCTTAATAACCTCTTTGCTCTCTGCCAGTATAAAGGAAACTGATAAAACGGGATGTTGTGACACACAAAGAGAGATTCTTGTCCCGTAATGCCCTCCTGTTACACACTGATTATTCAAATTTAACAGTGGTCCTAGAATGCTGTTTCTCTGCATCTGTCTGACACTCTTTCTCTACATTAGTTGCACTAAGAAATAATAATGCTCCATTGTGTAGCTTTATGAAAATATTCTGTAATGTCACTTATTTAACACTGAAATAACACTTTCAACAGAGAAAAACACCTGAATGATAAAACTTACACTTACACCTAAGATACACATATAGGTTGCTCCACATATAGCACCTGCAGGGATGAAGCACCTTGGCCTACAGACTAAGTTGTCAGAGGAAATAATCTTTACCAAGATGACCTCGTTCATGGAAGCAGCATGCTCATATGATAAGGCAGGTTAACTGTAGCCAAGTGTGCCGCAGCTTGTGTGTGTACTGGCACAAGTGCATGAAAAATGGATTCACCGTGTTCAAGTTATGCATTTTCTTTCTTTTCAGGGATAATCTGTGGAGCTGAGGTATCTAACGGACCTCAGTCTGACCACCGGGATCTTGGAGACCACTATCCCACCTACCATGGAGCATGAACTGAGAAATGGCCTGTCTATATGGAGCATTGTGGCCATTGTTTGTAACTCTGTGGTAGGCTTTCTCATCGTCATCCTCTTTGTCATCCTCTACAAGGCCTGCAAGGTACCTTCACACCAAGAGAAATTGCCTGCTTTCGCAGCAAAGCTGGACCAGAAGAATGAACAGAAGTATATGCTGACTGCAGCCTAATCAAGACCCATAGATATGAACTCTAATGGGGCTGGACATCATATATGTATGCCGTTATATTCTCCTTTTGTGTTACATCAATCACTGTTTACATCTCTGAATCTTGACTGTGCCAGTGAGTGAAGCTCAGAGTAAGCTAACTGCATTAAGAGTTGTGGCAAGACCAACAACAACAAGCACGCCCAATCCTCTTATCTCTGCTGTGCGTCGCGGGGACTGTCCATCTGTCAGTCAGTTTGGTTTGCTCGGCGCAGATACGCCATGATATCCTCCTCTACTCCGTTCCTTTTCAACCCTCCATCTGAAGCCACAGAGCGGATGTGGAGGGAGGACAAACAGCAAAGTTAACTGGGAGGGAGGAACTGAGGTGACAAGGTTGGTCGAGAGGCGCAAAGACATAAAGTAACATTTTTAGTGGTAAAGAGAAAAAGCAGCTGCCCCCCCCCCCCACACTAATGATGCCAGCAACACAGCGGCAGAAACACGACAGGTAGACGCTAAAAACCCAAACGAGGCAGAAAGAAGAAAGGTGTTGCTAGAGGAAGTATGTCAGTCAAGACAGACAGAGATAAAGTTGGGTTTATATTTGGTGGGGATTGATGAAGTGCAAGGGTAGGATAGGAAGGGGGATCCTTTGATGTGTTGTTGACAGAAAAGAAAGCTCGAGGGCCCTGTTTGATAGTCTCCCTGTTTGACACACAAGTCTCTGCATCCACTGATCCAACTCCCACGGGATTAAATGTAACAGCAAAATGCGTTACTCGTGTCCTGGTGTGCCTCGCTTTCATTCTGTGAGTTTCTCCAATGACTGAATAAGCCTTCGTCGGAAATGACGGCTTACTCCTTACAGAACAGGAGTGAACAGTGTGTTTATTGTAGTGAATGTTCTCCAGCTGTTACCTGTGTGATATAAAGATTATGTTGAGGATGGAACAGAGAAAAAAGCCAACAGACTGACTGGCAAAATGACAAAACGTATATACATATATGCATGCATGCAATAGATATTGTTTCAACTAATGAGAGGGCTCTGTGTTTTAATGCTTTTATTTTGTAGTTTTGAAAACAGGATCTCAGGTTAACTTCATAATACATGTATATTTTTTTATTTTGTGTTCGACATCATTTAAAGAGGTTACTTGTACAACTTAATGCTGATACTACTACACTTCGCTGAATTGATTAGTGGCTAAAAATGAAATTAACTAATTAATTAATTAATTGATTAACAAATATTTCTGATTCATAAATCCAAATTATAACGCAGCTTCTTATGTGTGAAGATTTTTATATTTCCTGTCCCTGAACACTGTCCAGGGTGCACACTGGTTCCCTATGACAGCTGCGATAGGCTCTAGCAATCACTGCTGGATAGGTACATAAGGAAAATGAGAGATTGACAACAAAAACAATCGCAGTATCATTCAGCATCATTGTGAGTTAAGCAGCTTTGTTTTATGTTTGCCACACGATGAGTTGAAGTTGCCTTTGACACTGAGTATGGTTCTTTTTTCTTTTTCTTTCTGTAATTGACTAAATGATCACTCAAAGAACATTCAAAAGAATAGCTGATCTTGAAAATAATCATTTGTTGCTGCCTTAAAGATGAATGCCATTGTCCTGCGTGCCATGCAATCTTGACAGTCTATTTTGTATCAACAATAAACTCATTTACTCTTGTTTCTAACTAATGTGGTCTGCAATCAGTGTTGCTATGCCCTTTGGGTGTGTATCACCATCATTTCCCCTCCAAATTATTTAAACATTAGTGCTTGAATTAAAATAACAATTGACTTCAACCTCCTGCGTTGAAGTAATCAATGTGGAACACACTGACCTCAGCAGTGACCCACATCCTGTTGTTAGTGAACTACAAGTGTATAATTCTTATCTTGTAACCACAATCCAGCATCATTATAACGGCCGTGGGGTTGGGGAACTTGTGAGTGCTTACCACGGATAAATTTTTCTTTGAGTGACAGTTAACATCATTATACAGTGTTTCGTATATTTCGGTCATTATTTTTCTCTGTATGGCTTCAGCACACAAAAGGGCACGGGTAGGAAAAAAAACTATGTTGCCTTACCGAAATACCGTACTCATGCTATGTGCAATATATAAACACTTCTGCTCCAACGTAAATTGAAGAAATAACAAACAGACATAAGAAAATTTAATAGGCTAAATTGTTGTAGATTAAGCCGACCATATATAAAATAATCAGGAGCCGGTCCACCTTTTCCATTTTCAGCATTAAACAAAGACGTCAGTGGATCCTTTGTATCAGTAATGTAGTTCATTCTTTCTATGTGCCATGCTGAGTACTTTTTAATTGGATTCTTTTTGTTACATATGTATAGCTGGATGCTGAATTTCTACTGGAATAATTATAAGTCATGGCACTTTTATATCTTAAATGAAACATAAAAGGAGAACACTGATTTCCTTTGTTTTTGTGGCTTTAAAGTCGAAGAATTAACAAGATTAAAAACAGTCATGCATTTGTCAGATCTTGTGAGATGAGATTAAAAACCTGTCTATATATTAACTAAATGTCAAATTGGTGTGTGCATGCTTGAGACACAAAAGCTGCGATTACATGTGTGCACATGTGTAAATACATTGGTTTATAGCACATGTGAGGCAGATGGGCTGATGATTTGAAGCCGCTCATCAGCTGTGCAGTGTTTATCTGCTTCACTCCTATTTATCTGCCTGCCAGTTTCTCTCTCTATCGCTGTCTCTTTGGCAGGCTTTCCCTTATTTGTTTCCCATCTAACGAGACGAATGCCAAAGTTCGGCAAACTGGCCAGAAATGATCCAGTGATCTACCCCACAGTGAGCTGCTTAGATGATGAAGGTCAGCACAGTCTGACTCACACAGCGTATGAACAACTGCACTGATGTTTTTAAATGTGATTTTCTCTTGAAGACCATTGAAGGCGTTCACTACTATAACTGACGATGCTTATTATCAATAAATAAAGGCAATCAGTAACCGTCCATCCACTCATCCATCTCCTGACTGTCATACTTACATTGATTCATTAATCTCAGATTCGGTGCCTACTGTGAGTTCATCGAGTTGAGATTGAAGATAGCCACTGAACTCTGCATCACTCACTCTCACCATGCTGCATCACACAGCAGCAAATTCCCTCCATCTTCCAGTGGTAGCTGAGATGGAAGAGGGTCACTGAACTCAACATGGTGTTATATAATGATTGCTGCAAATATCAGAGACAGAGAGATTACTAATAAATATATGAGGGACCAGTAATCTGCAACTCCATCTGCACTGCTGGAGGGGTTGCATAACCCACATCAGGCCACACTGAGTCATTGCTAGTGGCTATGTCTAAATGCGTGTCTCTATGTGCGCTGCAGAGCAATCGTCAAAGGATCAAATGTTAATCTATAATTTGGATGCTGCATGGCCAAAAATTTGGTGGAGTTTCTTTTAGATCTCAGAATCTTATGTAATCTATCATTTAATTTAGCGGCTTCAAATAAAGCCTTTCAGGTGGCTGAAAGTATGAATACATGCTGTAAAGTGAACAGTGCTGGTGTATTACTGTTCTTGCACATAGATAATTTATGACAAACTCCTAATCACACCTGATCAGAACTTCATGCCAGGACCCTGATAAAGTCACTCAACACTATTAAATGCACAGAGACATACAACCATTAAATGGACTTTGACAACTGTGCAGCTCTGACATTGAAATGGTAGCAATTTAGTTCAATTTAGTCAATAGGAATGTTTACTCTGTCAAAAGAGGTCTAATTATAGCGTGAAACAACCTCATATAATGGTGTTGATGGGCATAGCATCAGTATGCAAGAAGCGGCAAACACAATGGAACAGAGGTGAATGTGAGTGAGCTCAAGACGAACAGAATAGCAAGAAGAAAAAATAAGAATCATAAATATATATATACATATTTTTATATATATACATTTTTATCCATTCATTAATTTTCAGTTATACCTTTTTCATTGTGTGCCTCAGGAATCAATTGCACCTGATACTATTCGATCTAAGAAAGCCACACAGATAAGTCGATTAGCTGGGAAGGACCTCAAAGCGCTTGGATTTATCAGAATAAAATGCAACAACCCACTTGACCCTGCACACATCTCATTGTCATTCATCCTCCATGCAGCCTGTGGCCCTGTCTTCTGTAGATATAGACTGCCACCTGCTGGCTCACCCTTTAATGTGAGATTCCTTCCACTTCTGACTGTACAGTGGCTGATTGCTGCAACGATCCTTCTCTATTACTGTGCAGCAGAGCATACTATTGCTGCTCTCTGCTGGTATTTCCAGGTAAGGACAATAAGCAGTCACATGTGTTAGTGACTTTTACTGAGAATGAGTTGCATGGTCTGCTGGCAAGCCATCGTTATCCAGAGGTTATTTTCCTAAGAATTTATAATTTATGGGCTCCACGAAGGTGATTTGATTGTTTCATTCAGCCAAGGCTATTTAAAGTTGTGTGATGCTCTTTCACTTTGCTAAAATGTGTTGTTATCCAGGCATGGAGGAAGAACACTAATTAAAAATACAACGCTTATTTATTTTTGTGATTAATTTAACAACATATACTATGCAAAGGAATTGTTGCCTGGATTTTTACAGGTAAAGGACAGAAGTTTGGCAGTTTAGAGACCCAAAATAACTGCTTTAAATTTTCATGCTGTAGTTAGTTCCACATAGATGAGACCTTAATCCACAAATTAAATATTTAGCTATGTAAGAATGACTCTCCATTAAAGGCCCTGCTTTTGGATTCTGTTTAATATGTGTTTTTTAATTAATGTATTTAAAGTGTCAAAAGCAGCAGTCCCTAACAAGATAATTTTGTAATTTTGCCTCCATACATGGCCACAGTGGATTTTAAATCAATATATAATTGAAGTGAAGACTTTTAGCTTTAAGTACAGGGAGTACAGGGGAAACACAATTTACAGACAAAATGTTCATAGCCAGGTAAGTAGATAAAACATCCTGAGTAGATTCCAAGAACTGAACTTTTTGGTTGAAGTCTCACCATGAAGTCCAAAAAGATGCAAGTGAAAGAGGCCATCATGACTGACTTAAGTAAATCTATAAGAGAGACAGCAAAAACAATCTGGTACAGTCTTCAAAAGAAGGAATACTCAGCAATACCAAAAGGTCTGAAAAACCACAGGTCTTGCAAATTCTTTGCTTGCTTAAGAAAAATCCTTTACAACATCTAACCAAGTCAGGAACACTCCCGAGGCGTCATTGTCGAGATCTACAATCAAGAGACACTCACATGAATAGAAATACAGGGGTTAATAGATAATGAGCTAAAGCATACTGCAAATACAAGACTTCCTCAAGGCAAAGAAATAGGATACAATGGCCAGCCCAGTCACCTGATCTTATTTCAATAGCACATTTTTTCAGTTACTGTAGACATAACTGCAGGCAGCTAGACTCACAAAAAAACATTTTTACAATGTATAAAACTGCTGTAATTCCTAAACACTCAATGGAATACCATTTAAAGATGTGAAAATCTGCATTGATTGATTTAAAATCCACTGTGGTGTTGTACAGAGGCAAAATTATACAAAGAAAAGCGTCTTTGTCCAAACACATGGATGTAACTGGACGTAACCATCTGCTTTGTGCAGACATGCTTCTTTTTACTTGTTTTGTGGCCCCACTGGCTGTAGACTGGTGCCCAGTAGTGAAATGCAACTCAGAATGAACTCAGATGTTTGCTGCAGTCATTTAAAACATATTTTACCTTTCTAAACATGAAAAGCTCTTTGGTAGCTTTTGGCTGTTTCTTTATGCTTATGCTTGTATCTATATGTTTGTTACTGACTGATCATCCAGCGAAATGTGATGCGCTTGGCTGAATGTAAGTACAAAGAATTCCCGTTCATATCTGCGCATGTCATGGTCAGTGAGTGGGGAAATAATAATGACATGTAAGTCAGCCAGTTGAATGGGCACTCATACATGTTGAAGCCATAACAGAACCACACCTTAAATCAGTGGATCCCAAACAGTTTTTTTTTGCTAGGCCCTGTTTTGTTTTAAAAGAAAATCTCCCCCAATTATTACAGTTTATTTAATAAATTACAAGTAGCAGTAAAATAAACTACTACCTCTTTTACACACCTACATGGGTATTTTGAAAACGCAGCTTTTTCTATGCGTTTGGGCCTTTCGTCCACACGTAAAACAAAAACAACCGAAAACTGAGATTTTTTAAGAACTTCTGCCAGAGTGGATATTTTCGAAAACTCCGGTTTTGCGTTTACGTGTGGACGAGGAAAACAGAGATTTACACACCCAACGTCAAAGGTGTGTTCACCTATGCACTATGCGCCACGTTATTGTTTACATGAGATTAATTTCTACAATGGTATAAACAAAATACTGTTGCTGTTAATCTTACTATCTGCAGTTTTTACACGCCTACATAAACACACGCAGTTACTGTCCCTCCATTTTGAAAGACAGAGGCGTCAGAGTGAACTTCGGACGTGGCTTCTACATTCAACACAGACGCTCTCACAACACAAATCCCGACGTCGTCGGTTTTGAATAAATGTATTTTTTAAATTTCATTTATGTATGCTGTACTCATTTTGTCCATTCCTAAGTTGTGAGTCTACACCAGGTACTGACTTATGATTATGAATCACTCAGACTAACGTAAAATGTTCAGTTTCGTTCTTTATTGAATAAACTCTGGCCAAGGGAGCCAGTGAGACAAAATCCAAAATACTGTCTTTAGTTATTAACATTTGAAATGTTGAAGGCACTTGAAAAGTAACACATAATTAGCTGCCTTTCTTGAAAAACACACAATTTTTCACAAGTAATTTTTTTATTGTGAGTGTACAAAACCCTGTTTACTCTTTCCCTCCCAGACTCCTGATTGGCCAACATTTCTACACGGTTAGGATTTGGCATATTCTTCCCCTGCAGTGGCTTTGGGGGTGTGCCCCCCACTTTGGGAACCACTGAATTAAATGATAGATGATGGTTTGCAGTATGCTTGGGGACATGAGTTCACTCTGAACAGCTCTTTCCATCATTTGATTGAGGTTGTTTATGTATTTTATCAAGATAAAGAACTTTTCTCCATACTTTCATAGTTTTATATTTTTTAAAGCTCCAGTTTTACCTTAGAAAGGGAAACATGTCCAAACAATCCAAAAGACCAGTGTCTAGTTGTCTCCTGATCACTGCTTTTCTGTTAATGAACACAAGCCTCCCTATTTAGGAAAACCAGTCAGCTATTATAACTTTTTTTAAATTTTTTTCCCTCTTGCATGATAACCTCTTTACCGTTCATTTAAATGGCAGCTCTCAGCCACATGTTTGCTTTTTAGTATATGAACAAACACATTTAGCAGCAAATTAGTAGTTTTGAACCACTGCATTTGGAGGATGAAGGACAACACAGTGTTCTTTTTACAGGACACAACTTCCCACTGATTTCTCTCTTTATTGACAAAACCATTCAGAAGAATTATTAAAGTAATTTATTAGTTATTAAAGTTACAAAAGAGCTAATCTACTAATAGTTAAACTCAAACAATTCTTTAGAGTTTGTGCCTGAGCAGGTCTATATATAGCAAACATCGAGTGTATAACAAGAAAAGGGACAAATACTCATATACTGTGTAAAGAGTCCTTTACAGTATATAATCCTCCAACCACACACTTTGTTGCTGACCATACTAACCCTCTTTAGAAGGCCCTCTTGGGTCCCCGTACCCTATATTGGAATACCATACCCGGAAGTTGGTGGTGGAGTCACCGTCATCCAACTGGTCACACCATCGCCGACATACTGCCTGCTGGGATGTAGTTCTCCACCGGAAAACTACAAATATTATTAAAAATCGGAGATCACTCACGATCTCGGCGATAACTCGTCGAAAGGATCCGTTACCATCGTTCAGTTAGGAGGAAAAGGGAGGGAAGAGGCGCGTTACCAAAATGATGGAAGAAATAGACAGATTTCAAGTGCCGAGTGCTGTACAGGAGGCGGAGATGCAGGCTGAGATGCAGCCGCTGGTAAGTCTGGAACACTCTGGAAATGACCGGCGGAGATATAATCTGTTTACCTTGTTTAATTAAAAATGACATTACAACCGCGCATACTTGTGTAGTGTTTGAGGCCCTGCCATTCATAAACCGAGACCCCGACAAATGCATCACCTGCCATGTGTAATGCTGCTTGATGTGGGCTGCCATTAGAGCGTTCTCCATCAAGTTTCCCGGCTGTTTTCACTGAGTGAAATCGTTAAAATGACGGCGGAATACACGAGGGGACATACATTTTGCTCACAAACAAGCTTTGTTGTGTTTTGTTTGTTTGTTTGGTTGTTTTTTGTCGCCCGGCGTAACGCAAACAGCGTCCGGTCTGCTGCGCAGCATCCGTCATGTCTGGCGAAAACAAGCATCCCATCCCATCCCAGCACTGCTTGCTGCTGCATTCTCAGCATCCATGCAGCAAGTTACTCCGGCATCGACGCCAGTTGCGTCACTTTAACGGGATTAGCGAGGGGCTCCTTATCGCTTGTATATGCTTGTATGTGCCATTAAAGGTTCGCCTTTACTTATAAATCTCAGTGTAAACGGTTTAGCGGAGCGCTCTGTGGCCTGTAGCGGGGCCCGGGGTTACTGCAGCCTGCAGGGCGGCCTCTGCTGCTCGCCGCCGGGGCCGCTGGGGAACCAGACTACACCTAAAGCAACCTGACCTGCTGTCTCCAGGTGCCCCCACACCACAAGCCCCCACCGTTCCCCATGTGACCATTGTTTATGAAGTCTTTCCTGCCTCTTACCTTTGCTTTCTGGTTGTAAGATGCATATTTATTTTAAGACTGCTGGCACAAATCACAGATCTGTGTTTATTACCATTTATTCCCGTTGCTTAGCTATGGTGGGCATTACTCTGCATTACAAAATGACATTCATTATTAATCGCTGCCTCAGTAAAGCACATTTCTGCACTTCCTTGTGTACAGGACCCTGCCTCGTCCACAGCTTCAGAGGCTGACTCAGACACCAGAGAGGGGGAGCCTGTCACTATAAACTACAAGCCTTCACCCTTGCAGATGAAAATAGGTGAGAGATACAGTATTAACTCCAAGCTAAATGTCTGTATGTCTGTCTGTGGTTGTTGGAGTGTTGTTTGATTAACTGTCAAACACAAAATGGTGCTCTATGTCTCTAGACACAGATCATAAAGAAGCAGCATAGATACTGTATAGCTGTGCTTGGGCATTTTAATTAATGACACATTGGCCTTTATAATTGTTCTTGATGCCTTGCTAAGTATAAACTTGTGTGATTACTCCTGTAATAGGGCTGCAGCTACTGATTATTCTCATCATTCATTAATCTGCTGATTATGTTTAGAATTTGTCAACTAATCTTTTAGTCTATTATTTTTAACAAAAGGCCAATTGCATGTTGCCAAAAGCCAATGTGATGGCCCTCAAGGCAGGGAATAACAGCCGCTCTGGCCCCTCTCATGCCATCTTTATGAAAAGCCACAGTTCTTAAAGATTCATTTCAGCACCTTGGACAGAGTCCAGTAGCGAGCAGGAGTGCATTCTCTGTTATTTTTTATCTTGTTCACTGGTTGCTACTATATGTTTCCTCAGAGCCAAAAATATCCAAGAATTAATGAGCTGCTCTGTTAGTCAAAGCTCTTTTTTTAGGTTGTACAGCTGCAGTTATGTCTACGTTACCACTCTGCTCTGTCTGGCAAGCTTTTAGTCCTGCATCCACATTGTTATAAAAACTATGTTAGCACCTATGTTGATTTCATTAGGCATGTTTGTTCAATCCATCACTTTGCTTCTGTGACCTTGAGATTTTAAAAACTAACAATCTGCAGCTGTATGTCATGTAAAAACATATTTGGTTCAGATTCCTCACAGCAAGAAGGTTTGTTTTCAAAAATGCTGGTGAGCCAGGCCTTTCTGTGTGGAGTTTGCAGGTTCTCCCTGTGACTGCATGGATCAAATGGTGATCCTAAATTGGCAGTAGCTGAAGGTGTTAGTGTGCAGAGTTGTTTGTCTCTTTGTATTAGCTCTGTGAGGAGCTTGCAACTCTCCGAGGTGTACTCTTCTTGTCATTGTCAGCTGAGATAGCCATCAGCCTCGCCTACAATGCCAGTCTACAAGTGGTTAAAAAAATGCCTTCACTTTCGAATGTTTTCAGATTGTAGTTCAGCAGTAGCTGATGCTGAGGTTATAGTTTTTGATGCCACATGCAAAGTTTCTGAATACATTTTACTTTTAGGCCTTTGAATTGTAATATGTTAAACAAATTTAACAGTCCTCTAAGCTCACAGAGCAACAATCAGCACTCTCTGGTCAGCTGATAATTGAAGCAAATCTCTCCAGTGAGCAGAAACTGATCTGCCCTGACGTCACGTCTCTTACTGTGTCTGCAAAGCTTACCAAAATTTTGTCTTCTTCAGTAAGAAACGTCATCTCAGTCTTCCTGAAGTAAAGATTGACTTAATATAGAATTCAACTAAATCAGGTCATCACACCTGATTCTCAAAAGTGTACCTAAATAAAGTAAACATGAACATGTGTGCATATTTGCAACATTTAACTGAAGTATTACTTTAATTTAGTAGTTTACTTGCTAAAATTTATTCCGTCACTTTTGTACAGATCATGTATCGTTCAAAGCTAAACCTTTGCCTGTTTTTGTGTTCCTTACACAGAGAAACAGAGAGAGCTGGCTAGGAAGGGCTCGCTGAAGAATGGCAACACTGTAGGTAGTCCAGTCAACCAGCAGCCCAAGAAGAACAATGTCATGGCCAGAACACGGTAAGAAGTGAGCAGTCTCATCGTGGGGTCAGTGGGGAAAATATGAGAAAGACTTCTTTCGGCTGGTTGTTATTGATGAACAAAATCTCTGTGCTTAGAGGTTTCTGACAGCAAACCTCATACAGTAAAATTTACATGCTGAAAGAGATCCATGTGGTGTAATGGTGTAACTGTACTAGCTTTAAGTATAGGAGTACTGTAAAATCTGTTATGATCCAGCCTGAAGTGAAGTCACAGAACTATACAAATAAAGATGCCTAAGTGTGACAGTATTTCAAATGTAGAAATTAAGCTCATTTTGTTCGTTCTAAATGTGCCGTGTGTGGAAAAAACAATGTGTTTTAAAGCTGTACAAAAAAATAGAGTTGTACTGATGTAAGGTTTGTAAGATGTCTGAAGTTAGACGTTATACCGCTTTCGTGCTTCTGTTGTTCCAGTGATTCAGCTGTGACGCTGCCTCCAGGCCCACTTTTCATTTATTTCAACATCTCTGCCAGTCCTGTTTTTACTCACTTCTCACAGTTTGTGAAACTGTTTTTTCTTCCTCTGCGCCTAATCTCAACTCTCTGTCTTTTCCCCTCAATGCAGGTTGGTAGTTCCAAATAAAGGCTATTCCTCTTTAGACCAGAGCCCAGATGAGAAGCCTTTGGTGGCCCTAGATACAGACAGGTGAACACACAAAGCTCTTTCTTTCTGAGAGGCACATAAGCAAACATTAATGATATTAATATAGTATCCCCTGTTTTTCTGTTTCAGTGACGATGACTTTGACATGTCTAGATACTCCTCGTCGGGATACTCTTCAGCCGAGGTAAGAGCTTGTGCTTAAGCAAATATCAGTGCATCCCACCCCCTCGTATTTACGCTCATACCCCCCCCCCCCCCCCCCCCCCCCCCTCTATTATAA
>VURO01008828.1:16187-41834 GCA_015108175.1 Pelvicachromis taeniatus
CCCCACACCCCCCCCCCCCCCCCTATCTTTCATAATTATCAAGAGGCTAAGTGTTAGGCTTTTACTAGCCAGTCTTAAAACTATCCGTGGCAATCCTGTGAGCATGTGCTCTTCCTGCAAGCGTGTGATTACACTGCAGATATATCTGCAGACAAATGTCTATTAGACACAAAGCTGGATACAAATGAAATGTGATATCTGCATGTCTTCTCCTGCAAATCTTGTTTGTAACGCTGCTGCCACTGTAAGTGCAAATCGCAGACGCATCCTCATATTTATAACCTGTCTGTGACGAGTCCAAGCTTGTGGATTTTGTAGGATGAGTTTTATAGTCTCAGATCCTAATTCCAACATGCTGTCAGAAATGAATAGCTAATACACCTTACATACTTTAAAGCTCTTATTTTCTCTCTTAGTTCCAGCTAACCTGGGTGTAACCAGTACATATACAGTTACTGTTTGCAGTGTAGGCCAACAAAGGTTGTATGTTGTGCTTATTGTTGATAGAGTAGAGAACAGCATATAGATAAAATGGCAGCACACTTTTTGTGCAAACAAAGGAATTATTTTGGTTATTTAAAAAAATCACAGCAGGAACAGTAGTTATCACACTCCAAGTGATGATGCTTCCAGCCATCTGTGAAAGTGCCCAGTCTCACTTTGCCATGGTTACCACTCGAACTTTTAGCCAGTCTAAATCTCGAGCGTAGATGGTCTTAATGTTTGTTGTTAATGTTACTGTTTTATTGCTGTACTACATTGTTTTACTCTAATCAGATTTTGATGTACCAGTGATTTACAATGCCCATATCTATTTCTCTCTTTTCCTTTTTATACCTACCTGTCCTCCTGTGTGCTTTGGAATTGTACTTTCCTCCAACTCGTATGTTCCCAACCATGCAGCTTTTCAAAAATGATTTCCTTATGAGCAGTGTTTTTAAGGACCAAAAAAATTAGGTGGAAGACATACTTGCATTTAGAATTAAAATTAAAACACAAACACACCCTTTTCTTACTTTTTGCAAAGAAACTCTGAAAGGAATTCTCAACATTTTAGGAAATAATGGACTTTTTGCTGGTAATCAGTGGAGACTCAGAGTAATTAGATAACCTGAAGACATATAAGAATGGTTTTAAAGTTTGGGTTATTCAATACATCATACTAACTAGATAAAACATGCTAATTATTAAACTTTTGAGGTGTTGATTTTGATACCTTTCTGCTGAGCCTATAGCTGCTCTCACAAATGTCTCTCCTTTATGATAGATTAAAATACCTGCCTGCTTACTTCAGTTATGTTTTTCTTATACGTATGAGAGTGCCACTAATCCTCTGACCTAATTTTTTGCGGTAAAGCAAATAAGTACACTATCTCAATAAGCCGTCTGATTGTCAAAATGTGAAAAGGTGTTTAACAAAATAAATAAATAAAAATACAAATTTACCAGAACTTTAATAGCTTTACTAGCTTACCAGAAGTTTACATCTACTCATCATGTCATGGTATTTCTATAAACTTTTTCCAGGTTGGAATGATTGTACAGCATACATTGACAACAAATGATAGTTTCTATTTGCCATCCTAAACAGGTTTTGTTTAACAGCACTCACTGGACTGATTAATACTCAGATGTCCAAAGAACTCAGTGAAAATCCAAGAAGAACTGTAGATTGTAGATTTCAGATTTCAGGCTTTCAAACCTAAGAACACTGCACCTATTGCCAAGCATGATGGTGGTAGCATCATGCTCCGGGGCAGTTTTGTTGGTATATTGCACAAAGTGAATGGAATAATGAAGGAGAAAAACCTCCATATTCTTAAACTTCACGTCAAATCAAAAGCTAGACAGTTGCAAATTGAGCACACGTTGGGTTTTCCAACAAGACAACGATCCCAAACACATCAAAACTGAATTTGGAGTGGATAACTCAGGTTAATGATATTCTCCAGTCTGTTTGAGAATTTGCAGACTATGCTTAAAAGCCAGATCTGTGCCAGAAAAACAAAAATTTAAATGACTACAAAAGGACTCTAAGGAGCTTGGAAAGAAAAGCGGCTGGACCTCTTTAAGTTTCTTGAAGACGTTTCATCTGAAAGGCTTTTTTAGTTCTAAGAACAAATGGTGGAAAGTCCCAGGTATTTAAGCTCCACGAGGAGTTGTCCCTTAAAAGAGTCATTGACCCACTATTGATCATGTGCCTCATCACGAGCCAAGATGTGAAAAGGGTGTGGGTCATTATCAGAAGAGGTTTTGGGTCAAACCTTTGTGAGATCTTGCGTCACCCTATCATTTGACCAACTGAGATCACCTGATGCAAGATTTGAGTGTGTATTAAGGCGTCTGGGAAGGAATCTCAAAACTGGATTGTAGGTGACAGACAGTTGTTGTCATAAGCCAACTGTTCAAAGATGATTGTTCACAGTGGGCATAGATGATCTTTTACTCTTTCAAACCAGATGTCTTCTTTGTCCAAAATTTTGAACATTGGCCTCCTCGAAAGAGGACCATCATCATCATGGTTCATCCCAAGGACAACACTCGCAGTGCATACTATGCAGTCTCAGACTTCTACATTGAACAAACCAAGCAGCCACATAGAAGAGCCACCTTGACCTCTGTATCTAAAGAATAAAGGTCTTTCTTTCTTACCATGACCTTCATGCCCATGACGAGTGGATATAAATGTCTGTCCACCTCTATATTTTTTTTCACTAGAGTCACATGATTTTAATAATTTGTTGTGTAAATGAGAGGAAGGGAATCAGCACATAAAGTCACATATTTAGTCTTCATTACTTTTGGGACATTCCTGTTTTGCAAAAGCTCCGCAGCCCAGTGCTCTGCAACGTAAATGATGCTGTAACTCACTGACCTCTCTCTGCCCTCCCATTTTTCAGCAAATCAATCAAGATCTGAACATTCAGCTGCTGAAAGATGGTTACCGCCTTGACGAAATCCCCGACGACGAGGACCTGGATCTGATCCCACCCAAATCAGTCAACCCTACCTGCATGTGCTGCCAGGCAACCTCCTCTACCACCTGTCAAATACAGTAACCCTGCCTTTCCAGCCTTCTGCCCCCCTGCTCTTTTCCACACAACATGAGCTCCCCTGCCCTCCCGTCTTTATCTGCTGTGACTTTACTTCGCCATGACAGTGGCGACAGTGAGACCTTGTTAGAAATATCGTAAGTGCTATGATGATATTGACAACAACAAATAATCACATTACCTTATAGAAACCTTGGTTTAAAATCTAGGAGAATGAACATGTTTGAAATGAATCAATGTGTATTCAAATGATTAGTAAAGCGGTGGTTTCCTCCTATGGTAGGACTTGCACTTGTGTTTGAGAGCTCTTCTCCTGGTCAACATGATTTAACATAACACACTGATAAAAGCTGACAAAAAAAGAAACTTTTGTTTGATGCTCTAAAGTGATTTCAGTTTCCCTGAAGAAAACGGAACATTATCATAACTGACTCAGCTGTTCTGGTTACCTGAATTCTGAGTTGCATATATTTTCTTTTTTCTTTTTTAGTTTTTTTTTTTTTTTAATTTAAATGCATACTTTTTTTTAACCAGAGGGATCATTAAGATTGAATGTGTTGATGCTCAGATATTTGATAGTGTCATAGAAGTCTGATTATCCAAACAGAGGAAACTGTATTTGTTGTTGTACTGTAAGGGGTTAATATGTAGCACAGGCCAGGTCATTGCACTCATTAACACCACCTTCACCACCTTTTGCTCTCTTTGCCTAAATAGCTAGAGATGTGGCATCACAGAGTTTAGGAGTGAATGTATGAAATCGAATAGCTGAGGAACAAACTGCATGATGAGCATCTGACTGAATAACTGAATGGTAAATAATGGGCAAGTAGCTTTTTGCACCACAGTTATTTTGTGCAATCACACGCTACTGTTGTTGCATTGTTTTCAATTTGCACATTTTGCTTTTTATTTTTTTGGGGGGCCCTTTTCGGTGTACTGTTTCCTGCAGAGCAGTGAAAATGAACTGGAGAAAGGGAAGATTACATATTGTTTTATTGCGCTGATCCCCGCGTCATCAAGGCCAAAGGAACCTGGTGATTACTGGACACTCCCTCCTTCCCATTTCTGTGTCAGTGCCACAGATCATTAGGTGAACACACAGGTTCACACACCAGGGGGGGTGTACTTCGAAGTGAGCTTAATGGGCTAATGAGCTATCTTAAGCTTAAAGTCAGAGATTTCAGTGTTAGAAAGGTCGCTCTCTTTTAACCTGACTAAATCACCATGGTAAATACTGCTGACCGCAACAACCGAAAGCCAGACTTAACAAAGGCAGCTGACAGCCACTGTTGTGGTGTTTTAGGTTTTGTCAAGCCAACTAACACAAAGACAACTATGTTGAATTTGCTTCTTAGAAAGATGACATAACACATACACACACATGCATATGCATGCATAGAGACATACAATGCCAAAATAATAAGTGAGGCGGCATCGATCATTGTTTTGATCAACAGAATGGAAATTGTTTTGCCATTGCGACATCAAAGATCGTTGACTTGGAGCACTAATGCCCTTCATTTACAACCCTCTCTCCTCTAAATTAGCTGTTTGTTTGCAATTAGAGTATGCCTTAAATATAAAAAAAACCTTAAAAGATATCTGTGTTCATGCCATCTTAATTAGTTTATTTGAAGAGCATTTGCTGTCTAAGAAGTTATGCTTCTTTTTTCTTTTTACATTTAGACACAAGTGATAACTGTTTTTCTTTTGTTTTCCTTTTTTAAAAAAATAAAATAAAATTCTTGTAATGTAAACACTTCCATTACAGTATTTAACAATGTTATGTGCAGTGTATGAAAACGACAAATAAACAAAATGCCAATGAAACGCTGTCTGATGTGGTTTGTTATCCATAATAACATTATTCCTAATTTATTATGGTAATATATAATAATGGATGTACAGTGTGACCTATAGGTGTGAGATGTGAAAAAGAAGAAAGATGCAAATGCATAAAAAGAAAAAAACATAAGGATAATTTTAATGTTAAAACATTTGAGCAACAATTATTACACAGGTATGTGTATTGCAATAGCATGGGATTTGCATTGACAGTCCCTGATTACAGTACAGTAGCATCAGAAGTAAGGGCTTCTACCTGAAAGGCACCAGCATCCAATCACAGTCATCATAATGCCAGAAAAAAGAAGAAGAAAAAAAAAAAAAAGCATTTCACTTCACAAATATACATAGTTTGTATTCTACAAGCTACAGGCTCTATTTGGAAATTTGAATGCATCGTGTGACAAGTACAAAAGAAAACTAATGACATCAATAATAATTCATCTGGCTCCTGTAGTGGCTTAATAAGACCTCTCATTCCATTTATAATTTTATAAAAGATTCCCAGACAAATAAAACATACACTGTACCAAAGAAAATACATACAAACATGCTACATGATGGAATTTGTTGACTCACATACAAACTAATCAAGAAAACACTCCTCAAATGGAAGGACAAACAATAAGAATAAAAATAATAATAATAATTAGGACTCTATGCTGCGAGAAATGTTGTGCTTCCATGTCAACACCAGGGGGTGTAATTTTAAGTCGTGTGACCACACATCACTTATTCCCTGATTTAAAAAAAAAAAAAAGAAAAATGCAGTCCAAACAAAACTGGCACTCTTGGCATTTGAAGACAGTCGTTAAGCTTTAAAGTATTACTTTAAATGCAAAGAATCTGACGACGTTAATTCAGGTAGTATTGAAAAACGTAGACATTCCCCTCTGCCACAAAACCGTCAAAAGGCACGGACTTTTACTAAACATAAATCACTGTGGTCAGAACACTGAGTAGCGTTTAAACGGTAAGTGAAAAAATGTTACCACATTATCTTCTAAAAGGTTTTACCCTGTTATGTTTTCAAGCATTACTAAGAAACAACATAAATGCTGAGATTTGCTCGTGAATTACGGCCTTGACAAGGTACTATAAAGGTATATTGGTGCATTTAATTGCAACGTGTGTGTTTCCACACAGGAAACACACTGCTTATCCCTACAAGCTCATAACACACCTGATTATGCCTGAAGTCCATGGCAAAATGTGTGAAATTAAATAAACAGACTGTATACTTCTCTATAGTATAGTTTTCTTATTACTCTCTAATAACATGTAACTACACTAAACTTAGTATATCACCCATCTGAAGCTAGTTTGATCTATTTACATGATAATACTGCTGTGTTGTGCATTTGCATTATGCTGGGCTGAAAAGCAACTGTTCAAGTGTGCATAAGTCTACGTGTGCAATAACAATATTCAAAAAGGACTATTTCCAGAATTTCTTAAAGCGCTAGGAATATAAGGACTTTCATTCTTCCCATTCTCTTCATTTGCAAGGGATGTCTGCGATGCAAAGTGAACTCATGTAGTGTTTTTCAAACACTTTATGTGTACATGGATTCCACTTGGATGGCAGATTCTTTCAAGAAAAAAAAAAAACATTTGACAACACACAATAAAAAAAGTTGTAGAAGAACTGGACTTCCCTGAAATAACCCATAATAAATAACAATCACCTCAGGGAATATGAGGAGAAGTTCTAGTGTGATTACAGTCAGATTTGTCATGTTTTGCTTTGTTACATGTGTAGTAAACTCTGAATTGTGGTCTGGCTGGTTGTCTGGCTCGACAGGATTTGTAGAAAAGGTACAGGCGCCACATGCGGGTGTGGATGTTTGTGTATGTATGTGCAGTATGTACCTTTGTGTGCACATGTACAGTATGTAAGTGTGTCTCACACCCCGGTGGGGCTTCGGTCTCCAGAATCAGAGGAGGACACGGACACGGAGCAACGCCTTCTCTTGGCTGCGCCGGAGCCCTGGAGCATGCTGGGATGAAAGCCTGGATGTCGCCGGGCGTGTTTCTTCAGGTGGTCGCTCCTCATGAAGCACTTGTCACACATCGGACAGTTGAAGCGCTTTTCGCCTGTGTGCGTGCGATAGTGACGGGTGAGCTCGTCTGATCGGGAGAACTTCTTGCTGCAGCCTGCCCAGGTACACTCAAAGGGACGCTCACCTGAGGGAAACACACCCAGTTTTTGTTTGTACACACTTACACATCTAATCATATTAATCAACCCATACCACTCCTCCCTCACCACAAAATCAATCATGTTATCATGTTACAGTTGTACCTATTCTTTCCTTCTAAAAAACAAAAAACAAAAAAACTTTTTTGTTGTGAAATCTAATACAGCACTTACTTTGAGTTTGCTGTGTGTGGACGAATACTTATTTTGCAAAACGTAATTGAAAATCAAAATAAATAAAATTAAAAATTAAAAAAAAAAAAGATCCCTGAGAGATCAAAGTCTCTTGTGGCACCTGCTTTGCATTTACAGACGTATCAGCATGCCTGTAAGAGAATATGAATAACAGAAAGATAAAGAGACAACCCAGAAGGCTCGGAGGGTGTGTGCTGCATAGTAACAATCAGAGTGGATGAAAAAACTCACTGTAATAAGAAGAATTAATCAAAATTAAAGCACAGACACACATTTGCGAGATTAATCAAGTGTGAAAATATGAGAGAGCCTCAGAGGCTGAGGTTTGAAGCGAAACTAAGACCTGCAGAAAGACTGCAGCTAAGAACAATAACATGTTGACATCGGAGCCGTCAGTCAAGATTGGCCTGAGGTGAAACAGTGCACGCTGCCCCCTCAATAGCTCTTCCACGTGCTGAGCAGAACCACATGTCAGCTCTTGTTTACAACCCCACGCGAGGGGAGTGGAGGTGGATGACGTATGAGGAAATGGTGGCGCAGTGTGGGTTAACTCCGGACAAGAACACGTGGGGACAACAGTGTGGCAGTGACCCGCGTGTGAATCACGACCTATTTAATGTGTTGGCAGATGATGTTCCACTGTTACTCTGGCAGCCAGTGCTGTATGATGAAGAGTGGTGGCAGGAACACAAAGCTAAAATCATTAGAGGCGTTATTGGGGTCACGTGATGCCATTTATTATAGCTCAGCAATATAGCTTCGCAAATATGGGCGTCCGCACGTGGTGTTTACCCAAGATCGCACTCTGGCCGCGTGTCCACAGGACGTTAAAACAAAGATTCCCTCCCCCTTCCCTCTCCACCTCTCTGCCAGCCTCTGGTCCGATATGTCCCGGTGCAGACACACTGAGTCACACCCCCTCCCCAGAAGTAGGCGATCATGAGACCACCTTTCCTATAATCTGGTTTTGCAGAAACACGTGGTCACGCCCCTAAAAGTCTCACAACACGGGTCACGGGCCTGGACTCCAGTCGGTCACAACTTACTCTTACTTTCAGTGCCAGGTTAAGAGTCTTACGTCATAAATAAGAAAAATACGACGTGACGCAAAGCTGTTGGTATCGTAGGTGTGTCGCCTAAGCACCCAGCAGGTACCCCATCACCCCTCACTCTACTTACCGGTATGGACCCGAAGGTGGGCTTTAAGGTGGGACGACTTGCCGTACATCTTCCCGCAGCCAGCAAACGGACAGCGGTGTCTCTTCTCGGAGCACGGCAGTCTCCCGGCCGCCGCCTTCGTGTTCCGGGGATGGTTATCTTGGCTGGCCGGAGAACCGCGGCTGTCCCCGCCGCTTAGCCGACTCCCCCGCTCTACTTTCTCCTGCGCACCGGCCTCGCTGCCCCCGAGAAATCTGCTGTCTCCAGCGCTGACAGCGTTGGGGCTGCATTTGTTCAATTCTAACAAAATCCTCGCAACCATCAGTAAAGTCCTGCTCTCCTGGCTCTCTTTCAGTACGTCCTCCATCCGCCCCGGCGGTGGTCGGCTGGGGACGCGGTCTGCAGAGAAGTCGACTTCCGACGACATCACGATCCCTGAAGCAGAGCCGGGAGGAGAGAAGCAAAACAATAGCTCTTGAGAGGCGAAGGAAAACTATCCGACGAAGCGGATACAGTAATCAGTCCACAGTTCTCCCAGGAAACATGCGGTTAATCATCCACACGTGTCGTCTTCAATGTGACCACTCCGCGCAGACTGCGCTTTTCTTGTCGGGGTTGCGCGGCGGATAAATAACCGCCCCGCTCAGGAAAGATAGCGCTTTGAAATTGTTCCCCGGTTCCTTCTTTCTCTTTCTTCCTCCAGATCCTTTTAATTCCAACGGACGAATCAAAATCAAAGCGTTTACCCACGACGCTATTGTGTCCGCCTCTCCGTGCTCTCCCACATACGGGTCAACTTGTCCTCTTTTACAGAGAGCAGCGCTTTAGTTCAACTCCAAGAAACAATTTCGCGGAATCCCACGGTGTCATAATTAAACTGGCCTGTGATTGGATGAGAAGAAACGTGACTCGGTTTTGGGGGGTCTGCCTATTGACCGTAGTGAGTGAAAAGACCCTGAACAAATCACAGACTGGGATTGGTGAAAAGGGCAAGACCACACTGATGTTACCTTCAGGGACTTAAGGTAAATGGGAAATATCGGTGTTAGAGTGTAAAAATGCATTTTGCAGAATCATCAAGAAAAATATAAGTCCATGTAGGTATAGATCTATATGTAGACATGTAAAAGTGTGGTCATTAAAAACAAAAACCCAACCCTTTGTGATTTTGGATAATAAATAAATGAGACAATTAATAATGCATCATAATAAAGCATTGTTATGATGCATAATAAAAATTTTTTTTTAATGATTAATAAATGGTGTCCTCTCCTTGTTTCTGGGTGATACATTTGCTTCAGTCACTTATCTCTCTCATAATTCTGTGATCCCACCTAATTTGACCTGTGTAATGTGTACAAAACATGTATTTCAGTATCATTCCTGTCATTCTTTCACAGTCAAAGCTTTTCTGGTAATTTCCTACCCATACACAATGACATAGAGCATGCTTTAGCACGAGCCAGCAGATTTTTTAATTTTTTTTTTAAAAGATGACCTAAAAATCTGCATTATGAAGGACGAGACATACATTTTATTTTCTTATGTCCAGACCAAACAATCCACAATGATGGCTGGCTCCCATTTTCACAGCCATAAACTAGCCCTATATGACGACAGCCCCAAAACACTGCACTCTTCAGTGACCTCCTAAAACTCTTGCGAATTGCATATCTTCACTGCCTGAGTAAACAGGCACACTCTAAATATAAGGCCTACAACAATGATCAATGGAAAAACAATTTGATCAGCACTCCCTGCTCTGTTATGTATGGAAAAACCAGCTTGTGGTCATAGTTTGCCCCAGTGTTTTTACAGCTGCTAAATATTTACAAGTCCCACTTTAGAGGGCAGAAATATTGACATGTAAACTTGTTTTGTGAGATAAAGACATCTAAGATAAAGTTACTGTTACTGTTTCAGACAGTAACACGTTTTCTCTTTTTCTACATAAAAAACGTTTATGCTCACTTTAGAACTGTATTTCTTAATTCTGCCAAGTCACTCGTTACTATGAACCGAACAAAGGAGAACCTTTCCCCTGTGCCTCAACATTTTAAGTCTACATGTTTCCGTTTGTCTCTTAAAAGTTTGCTAAATGAAGAAAAGAAAAAAATGGACTATAATACTGCCAGCCCACTTACAAGTGAAATAAGACCCCTCTAGTTAAAAAGTGAAGAGGGTGGTTCACTTGTGGTCAAAATTCCTAGAAAATCCTCAGTTTAGAGGGTGCAGGGATTAAGCAATGTGTGCTCTTGACACTTCTCCCTGACCTGAACTTTGTAGTCAAGAGTATGGACATGTTCTTTCTTGGTCTTGTTTTCCTGTTTACCCACACAGAGAGGTTTGGTCCTGCGTTTTTATAGGACAGGACCCAGTGTCCTCAAAATATGGGTTTGAACTTTGCCTGGCGACAAACATGGCTTATGCTGGTGTCATCCCCATACTAGTGTATAGCCTACACACCAAAATGGTGACTGTCACAATGTAAATGACAACAAATATAGATGATTCAGACGAAGCTCACTGCCTGTCTGCTGCATGGGAGGACATATAGCTCATATAGACTCATATGTCCTGTGCTGAATCAATATGAAAAACAAGGGTTATGAGAGAGTACGTCTCAAGCCAACTGCAACAGAAATGACATAACAATAAGTTATTTTTTCTGCATCCCAGAAACAAACTGTACAAGTACTTCTTGCTCTTTTTCCACGATCGCCCCATGCTGGAACTCCGCCCCACTTTGCTCCAGCAGAACCCCTAGATTTCCAGGAAAAAAATCTGGTTGAAACTAGGGTCTTGGCCAGGCGAGTATAGTCTCTGCAGTCACCCTCCCACTCCTCCTTCAGCGGAGCTGTAAACATTTCTGGGGAAGAGGAGGCGCTTCCTCGGCTGCCGCAGTTGCTTCTCCCTGCTTCCTTCTCGCACTAACGTGCAAAGAGTTCAATAGTGCACGGTGCATCTGGGTCATGTTGTTGTGATGACTTGTACGGCGACTGCGGCAAAGATAAGGTTGTTTTTCTAAAGAGTGTGAGCGCGTGCGTGTCATGTAACAGAGAGGTGGAGGAAGAGGAGGGCGCGCGCATAATCTCTGTACAAAATGTTCCCTTCCACGTGCGGAGTATGAGCTGACGCACCACTGCTGGTCCTCTCCCTTGTGCTAATATAGGCTACCTCGCCCCTCCCCGGCTTCCAAACACTCACGGCCCGGCAGACTGGAGGAGAGCCGGTGGAGTACGGGCACAGCGCACACACGGTGGAGTGTAAAACCTTCACAGTTAATATGTGAAATCACGTTTGTATAAACCACAGGTATCATGCAGGCCCTGGCCAACGTGACATAAACACAAGTACTCAGTACTCAGCTGTTTACTGAAGAATTTCTATAACAGCCGAAACAGCTGTGTTTTTATGGTAGTGTAAGAAGTTTTATAGAGAACAGTCAATGCATGATGTGCTCCAATGCTTAATGAGCCTTTGTTGTTTTATGTGTTCTACAAAGAGCTCTTGTTTGTTTGTTTTTGATTCGTTTCTGCTGAAAACTATAAGATTTCAAGGTATTCTTCTGTGGGACCAACTCCCAGTTTGGATTCAGGAGACAGACACTGTATTTTTCAGGTTACACTTAAAACTTTCCTTTTGATAAAGCTTAGTTAGGGCTGGATCCTAAAGCCTGGGTTCCCTTAAGAGGGTTCAGGGTAACCCGAACAATAGGCCTATGCTGCTTTTTTTCTCTCTACTATTGTAGGGTCTTTACAATGTCACCCACAAAACACTGGACATCGGATAGACGTGCAGACCATGTCTATATTGGGTCCGGCACTTGTCATTCCAACGTCACTTTGTACAGTGGGCAAGCTCCTTGAGGTAACTGCTGTTATGATTTAGTGCCATATAAATGAGTTGAGGTAGATCATAAGGATGGTCAAAGATGCTGATATTCCTGAAGCCGTTTAACTTCAGATTTTAAATCATTGTCCCAATTAGTTATTGTGGTGCTATAATGTGTAGTGAGAGTAGGAACTGTCATTCTCCTTTTTTGAAGAGAAGAGAAAGTCAGTAGAAGAAAGACGCAGGTAGGTGTTAATGGTGAAGATTCAAGGAGTAGTGCAGATGGATGCATTTAAATACCTGTGGTAAACCATCCAAAGCAGCTGGTAGTGGTGAAGAAGAGGGTGCAGGCAGGGTGGAGTGGGTGGAGATAAGTGTCAGGGCGATTTGTAACAGAAGGATAGCAGCAAGCATGAAAGGGTAGGGTTGCAAGATGGTATTGAGTCCTGCTATGATGCATGGTTTGTAGATGGTGGCACTGACATAAAGACTGCCACCTCCAGCTCCATCTGCTAAGCAATCAGGAGGGACAGGATCAAAAATGAGGATATCAAAGGGGCAGCTCAGGTAGAGTTGTTTGGAGACAAAGTGAGAGAGGCGAGGCTGAGATGGTTTGGGCAGATGCAGAGAATGAATAGTGGCTTTATTGGACAATGGATGCTGCCATGCAGGGGTAAATAAGGAAGACCACAGAGAAGATTCATGAATGTAGTGAAAGAGGAGATGCAGAAGGTTGGAGGAGGAAGACAGTGAGAAGACAGCAGATGATACACTGTGTCGACTCCTAAAGGGAGCAGCTGTGAGAAGAAGATACTCTACTATAGTTTGTGAATCACATCTTTTGTACGGCTACAACGCACAACCAAAGTCTATTAAAAATGACAACGCTATTTCTCTTTCTTTTTTTAATTCTGTGCTTCAAGCTGAGACACATGTTCCCACTTTCCTTACTTTTACCTTCCAAAGCAGACTTAAGGTACTCACCATGATACTCAATGTGCTGTCATTCAATACTTGAGTATCCATGTGAAGTAAAAACAGATGAGACACAAATTACCAATCTATTTAATTGTTTATTTAACAATGCATGCCAGACATGATCCTATTCACATTGAAGAATACAGATTTGTATTTGCATCCAAATACTCACTACTTTGATTTCATATTATAATCTCTATCTTTCTCTCAGTCATCATTACACATCATCTCTGTACACTCTGAGTGGAAGAACTGCATGCATTTAAAGGACATTAAATAAAGTGTGACCAGTAGAGGGATGAGTTCCCTTTTAGTTGAACAACATCAGCAGTTTTTGCAGAAAAAACATGTGCGTGATACTCTAAAGCTTACGAGTCACAGGTTTCATGGGAGGGAAGCAAATTTGTTGATTATTATTAGCATATATGCTCGTGATTCCCCAAAACTTTAAGAGACAGTGTAGTAAAATATTTAAAAAATACTGTACATTAAGATTCTGTTGGGTTGTGTTGTGTTGGTATGCCTCCCAGTTATTAGTGTCATCTACACTTCCGATTCACACGCAGTTTATTTAAACACACATACGCACACATGCACACCTCCTGTCAATACCTTCCACAACAGTCTCGTCAGCATATCGCAAACACAACAAAGAATCATGTACAAACCTTAGTGAGCTTCTACATGCCTTGGACATGTATGCTCTCTCATATATGAGGATAAGAAACTTTTAAAAGAATAAAAGAGAACATGAGGTCAAATAGAGGGGCATAAACTTTCATTCCAACGCGGCCATCGTGTTTTCTGACTGGCCCTGCAACGACTGAGGTGACCTCTGCTTAGTTAATCCTGTCTGCAACAGCTGTGCAGGCAACAGATTATAGAAATGACTCAGCATGTTTCCATTTGGTTCGACAGAGTTTGGTTTGGTTCAAAATGCAAGAGTCAACTAAACCTGTCTGCTAAAACATTCCTCACGTTTGTTTGTACTGTTGGTGTTTTCAACTTCTGTGGTAGAACAAGTTGATCAGGTATGAAGACATTCATCCATTGTATTGCCATTTCTGAACACCTAAACACAAAAATATATAGTTTTTCTATGATCAAAAAGATTCTGGGTTCGACTCATTAAGCACAGTGATTATACTGGACTCTTTCTTTCTTTCCTCGATAAACTTTCCATCTTGCATCACTGGGGTAATGTTGTCCCTGAGCACTGACCTTCATCTTTAAACTATGCTATGACTTACATATGTGTTGAGGAAATTAAAACTCTCATCTTTTAGGTTTGCCACCCAGCCACAGCACACTATTGGGGTTAACTGCAACTTCTGTTGTGATTACAAGCTTAACGGGACAGTCTCCAGATTCTACCTAGAAAAGTCAGGCAACTGGTCATGTGGTGTGGCGCGCTGCCCAGGACCACTGTTGTTTAATGTCTTTTGCAGCTCTCAGACAAATTAAGAGACAAAACCTGGGAGCTTTTAACAGTCTTGATGTTTGGATCATTAGATTTGGGTTTTACCACAGGATTTAATCCAATTCAAGCAAGAAAGACCAGTTACTGCAATGATACCGATGGTTTATATTATATCCTCAGCCTCGTTTTCGTGTGCAGTTTGTTTTGTTTTCTTATACAACTATTGTTGTCAGTGAGATCTTTTATGCGTTCTGGTGAAGAAATTCAAATAAATGGCCATACAAGCAATGATACAGTTTACAGATAACAACAATTCCCCCACTCTGTACATCAGACATGTCCAAAGAGAACAACAAATGTCTGTGAGAACATAACCACTGATTTTTTGGCCTCTTGACAAGAGAAGACAAAGATGAAAAGCGGAAATTCACAGATTTATGAATCACTTCAGTCCCCACATACTCCATCCATGCCCAAAAGGCACCCTAAGTTTGGTATACTGGCAACTATGTATTGCCTTGTCAACATTAGAAAATTCTCATAAGCTGGTTGATAAAACATACAATAAAAACTACTTTAAATACTTTAAATATGATCGAAATGTACAGTATATCAGACAAGTCTATATATTTCATAAATAATATAATACATCATCATTTAGTGCATGTAGATGGTCATCTTTTATTAAATTGAAAAGCTTAATTAGAAAATACTCGACAAAAATATCACTGAGAAGATATAAATATTGATTTTTGTAATTCAAACAGGCATTTACTGTAATTAGCAATAAGGAGCAAGAAAATGTCAATAAATAGAATCAATCTCAAAAGAAGAGCAACATGATTAAAACTGAATCATAAGAGTGAGAAAATATAAAAACAAACATTAAAAATCAGTAAGAATTCTATTGATTGAAGCTATTGTGTCTTTACAAAGCTATTGGAAAAAAGACATCTTTTTCAGACTTCTTTCTTTACAATAAAAAAAAGATTTATTTATTTTTTAAAAACACTGATCTGGCTTTCATCTTTTAATATTTATGACCCTATGTTTCCTCCTTCATGCTGCTTTAAAATGCACGCCCTTCTTAATAAATCTCAGCTAGAATGTGTATACTTGGCAAATCATTCCGAAACGTTTCCAAATATAAATCAATCAGAAATAAATTCAAGGTCTTTCATTGTGATCTGTATGCTTATTTTAAAATATGTTTTAGTATTAGGCAAATGCTTTTTTTTTTCTTTTTAAATAAGCCTCTTTTTGCAACGATCTGCTTTGAATTCAATTAAAAAAGAATGAAAGGAGAAAAACAAATGGATGACAGTTATTGGATAGATGAAGGACGGATCTGTTAGGTGCAGGCGGATGTAAAAACCATTTCAAAAATAATGCCACTGCCGAAACCTGAAGGAAGAGGGCTGGGCTACAAGAGAGCTACGATTCGTGGAGTGAAAAGATTTTTGGTGTCAGGTGCGGGCAACTAAGGTTCACATCAGGTTTGCCCAGCAAGCATTGCTTCTCCACACAGGCTCATAACGCCCCCTTGTCCCCATCTATTGCAATTGCACTTGTAAAAGCTCTCTGGAGTCAGGTATGAACTAAGGTATCTCTACGAGTGATATGTAGGATTTCACTGACCAAGTGTGTGTGCAGATAAACATGAGGATGTCACCATACGCAGAGCTCTTCTATCGCAGCGCCTTTCTCTTTTATGCCCTTACACGATGCCTCAGGACAGTGCCTCAAGCGCGACCGCAGGAGATACATGGTGGCAGGCTGACTTTTTGACTGCAGTGTGTTCAAATGCTGCTTTGTTTCTGGCAAAGATGAGCGCTTTAGCCATTTCCTCTCTGATGCTACAATATATAAACAGAAGAAAAAGAACTGTGTCCTTGAAAAATGAAATATTTATTAATTATGTGAAAGATTGTGTACTTAGAGGTAAGTTTTTGTCATATTAGTGATATCATTTGAAGTGCAGTGAAGTCCAAAGACTTCTGATCCCTTCACAACGTTGTCAGAAATGTTACGTGTCTTTCTGGGTTGGGTTTGTGTGGGTTAGGATTATATGAAGCAGGAAAAATGTATTTGAAGGTAAGGTTTTGTAGTAGTAATGACTCTATGCGTGGACATCATAGCAAAAAGAGGTGGGTGTTTTTTCTTTCTTTCTCCTCTCCCTTGGCCTCTCAGACTTGACAGTGTCTACCATATAAAGCTGCTAGGAGTAACAGTATACTTTGTGTGTGACTAGTGTGACTGATATGTGATGTAACACAGTGAAAGATGTCTACTTGAAGTAAAGGTGGTGGGTGGAAGACATACAGTACGAATACACCTTCCATTGCCATAACATCAAACTGAGAGTTACTTAGCTACAAGAGGTAAAAACTAGTCTAGATTCATAGCTCTTTGTTTTGACTGGTGTACAGTAGGACCCTTATATCTCAAATCCTTCTCTGCAGATTCATGATTCAGGGTAAAGCTGCCCTTCAATACTGACTATGAATACATTTCTCTAATCTGAGATATGTTGTGGAAAAAAAAACTTAGATCTCGTCCAGATTAGCATCTATGGGCAACTTCACCCTGCTATCACTTTAGCCCTCGGCCCTCACAATAGTCCTCCCTGGTCCTAACAGTGTGCAAGTGCACTTACGCATCCTTGTCACGTGTAGTTTTGTCTATCAAAGCTGCGGAAAGCCGACGGAGCTGCCAGCTTCCTCATTGAGAGGCTGTCAGTTTTGGCTGTGTCAGGCCTTGCTCCAGACTTGCTCCTGAGGAAGGGGTTTCTGGTTCCTGCCAGACCCCGTCCCCCAGGCCCAGGCCCCCTGTCTGCCCCCAGACCCGGTCCTCTCTCCATCCTCTCACTCACCGACAGGCTCTTCCGGTGCGGAGGAGCCAGCGTGAGCGAAGGATGGGAGTCGTCTGAAGAGCAGCTGTTTGCTCGCTCCAGCTTGGAGAAGGGGGAGCAGAGAGGGGCCCCACTGGGCCCACCTAGGACCCCTAGCCGAGGGGTATCAGGGGGTGGAACCAGGTCATCAGGGTCCTCAGGATCAGACTCTGTGTGACTAAGCTCTGCCTCTCTCTCTGGGTGAGAGGAACCAACGTCCGACGGCTTATCAAAGGGGAATGAAGTGGAACCTCCGGGTGACTGCGAGCGTTCTGCGGGGGTGTATGGAGATGAGACGCAGCGTGTATCGATGCAGTCAGTGATGCTGGTGTATTCCGCGGCCTTTACCTGGACTCCGGCCCCAATCCCACTATAACAGCTTCTTGGCGTGAACATGAGGCTGTGTGACTTGACCAGAGGAGGCTCATCCAGGAATCCTGTGCCTGCGGTAGAGAGGTAGCGGCTGCTCTTAGAACGTTCAAGCAGCCCTGCTGAGGGAGGTGGGGATGGTTCCATATCCCAAGGAGGTAAAGTGCTGTCTGGTAAGAGATGTGCTGAGCATAATGACAAATCAGCTGCAGCACTGTCATCAAACATAGCTCCAGCAGTTCCGCTGCTGCCTGCACCGCCCTCTGAGTGCCTGTCGCCCAAACCGCTGGTGGCAGCGCTGCTGAACTCCCGGCCTCCAGGCAGCACCGTCTCCATTATATCTGACTGCAGCGAGGAGTCTCTCTGGAGAGGTGGGACCACACGGAGAGGATCTAGGAAGACCTCCGCAGGCCCCACCTCTTCAGACGTTGAGACATAGATATCAATGCAGGATGACGGACGGTGCTGCTGGGAAACCGACAACGTCGCCAGTGGGAGGGGCTTAGACTCCTTGGGGCCGGCAGCCGAGGACACAGATTGTGAGCTGTTGGCTCTGTGGAGACTGATTGAGCGGTCTTTGAAGAAGCTTTCAGCTCGCTCAGCTCTACTTCCACGTTCAGCAGCACGACCAGCACCAACATAAAATGAGTGACTTCTGGTCCGTGTTGCTATGCCAGTTGGCGAAGGAGGGGACATGGAACCCTCAGCTGTTCCCTCTAGAGCCTCCTGTAGGCGGTAGCAGTTCCCCTCCGTGCTGTTAAAGCTGCTTTGACGCAGAATGTATGCCGCTTCTGGGCACTCAGCCTGGCGGAGTATGTATGCAGAGTCTGTGCAGTCAGACGAAGTCCGGGAACGCGCTTTTTGGACCTCCCCACGCTCAACACCAGTCATGCGCTCCAGCGCTCCAGCAATTCGTCCAATTAGCTCTTCCATTTGGGCCAGACGAATATCAACAGTCTGCAGTGATGCCTTCATGAAGTGTTCCCTCTCATTGACTTCCTCTAAACGCATTGCCATGTTCTCCACCCTGACAGAGAAGACAGAAATGAGAGAAAAACATCATAAAAGCACTGGAGGGGGTAGAGTAGAGAGGGGAAAACAGTGTGTGTTCTTAGCTCCACATTTCTGTACGCCGAATGAAATTCTAAATACACATTTATGTTATCAGATTGATCAGCTTCTTTTCTCTCTTTGCCCTGAGTTTCTTTTGCTAGAGTGCGCTGGGCTCTCTTGGCCATTGTACAGAAAAAGAAAAATGGAAATGAGTATTGAAATGTGCTATATTTCTATTGTTTGATGGTTTTAATACGGACACCGCTTTTAAGTGCAGCCATGTCTGACCTTTCAGAAGTGACTCTGATTCTCTCATCATTGGAGGAGTGGAATCTGTCATCTTTCTCTCTGAAGTACTCCTCTATACACTGCTCCTCAAAATCATGGACTTTCTTCAGTTCATCTTCTGTGATGAAAAGCTCTGTGGATGAAAGGGATTGAGTGTGTTAACGCTAACTATTCACAAATACTTGAGATTTCTTTTTTTTTTTTCATAAAGCAACACTTTTATTGCACCAAAATGGAATAAATGCAATGAGTTCTATTACAAAGAGCTTGTTATTGTATAAGTGCAACTCACTCAGTCCATAGTCCCTCTCATCGTCATCATGCTTGCGCCATCGACAACACAGGTGCTTGAGGACCATAGTTATGTGGCTGAATATGATAAGAGGTGGAGGAAGGACCGGACGTTCATGGAAGGTCATAATGAGCTGGTAGCGCTGAAACTTCCACACCTGGTTGGAGATGGACTTGACCTCGAAGAATGTATTACTACAGACAATCACAGACAGAGACGCCACACAAGCCAAGAAAGATGACATTTGTTGTAAGCTAAAATAAACCGAATCAAGAGAGTTTCGAAGAGGAAATCTGACTAAACCTTCAGTTTAAGTGTTGTGTTTTCAATTGTGTGCTTTTTCATTGGTAATAACACTAATGCAGAGGAGAGGACCACTGCATTTGTTTCATTGATTTTAAAAAAGAGCAGTAACCAATCATTAGTCTGATAATTTGACAATATAACTAGCTACCAGCCTCTAAGAAGTGCCCAAACACAAATTACATGTGATGTCAACTTAAAACCTATAAATTAGATATTGCTAAGATGAATCCTCATCTTTGCGATCCTTTCTTATGAGAGCTAGAGGACAGGAATGAATAATTTCTATCTTCATGCTGCCAAAAGCAACTGAATTTCATGCTTCACTGTGTCTCTAAAACACTGCCGTGTCTTCTTCAAAAGCAAAAGCTAAAACTATTGGAGCGTTTACGTACTTGAACACAGCAATGAGCAGGTTAACCAGGAGTATGTTGGCCACCAGCAGATAGCAAGCCATGATCGCTGGGACAATCCAGGCACCCGTCTTACAAGGAGGCAGAGCCACCACCACGCCGTCCTCTGTAGTGATGTTCTGCCCACAGGGGGCTGCACATCACCACAAAATAAATACAAACAAGCGTGCATGTTAGTAAAGGCAAACCATATTTTTAGATAAAGACATCCATTCATCATTAATAACATTTCATTAGAAGGTTTTGCACAAAAAATAAATACATGCAGACACATATAACAAACAGATGATACTGTATATAGTCAAAATTAAAATAAAATCAAAACGAAGAAAACTGAAGACACTATCAAACATTCAAATGTATACTCGATACTGAGTATCAGCTTAAAGAGACAAGCAGACCTCCAAATATTTTTTTTTTAAATGCACTTTTCCTTATTTTGCAAACAAACAAGAAGCATAATTCATCATTATGCTTCTTTTCTAAAAGTGGTGGTAGGAGAGAGTGGAAATCATAATGGTAGGGGTTTATGTACACAGATGTGCATCTGATAACAACATACACATATACACAGAAAAAAAAACACATTTGTCATGTGTCACCACAGTTTGCGTCTACAATATATTTAAACATGTCGTCCGTGTTTAAAATATATTGCCACATATGCGAGCCATAGCTTCATTCAGCAATGGTTGACTGTTCTGAATCATTTGAGATGTATTTAGAATGTTTTTTCCATCTGTGATGGTTCAGTTGCTGTGGCTTATCTGGGGAACATTCAGCATTTGTTGTTGGTTTGTTTGCTTTTGAGATTCATTCTACTCATACTCATCATTGCTTGGTGCTCAATTGTTTCACGCAATGCAGCCCAAAGACAAGAGAACTGAAGTAATTTTTCCATTAAAATTTTTTTTTAACCTTCAAAAAATTTTGGATTTAAAAACTCTGACAACTGAACCACTTGAAAAAACAGATTATAGATGATGAGAGGTGGTTAATAAATATGTTGTGGTGCTGATGTGTGGATGCTTTTGTTTTTATTCCTGCATGATGTCGCATTCGTGTTGGAGCCTTAGTGCTTAGTCACGTTAAATGTCAGATTTATCGGCTGAAATATTTCTCCAATGTTGCAATTGCTTCGGTGAGAAGCTGAGCCGGCGTAAGGGGAGGGTGACATGGTTTAATGTGACAGATGGAGTTGTCATGGCAGGGTCACTTCTTCAAATGGAACGAATTAAAAATCGAGTAACAACGTGAGGGAAAGAAACATCAAAGGAATATCAAATTTTTCAAGTTTGATATTTCCTCCTGATGCAATAGCTGACCAAAACAAAGACCAGACATTTGAATAGTGCTGCTGCCATGTAACATTACCATTTGCCAGCCAGTGCAAAAATTTGTGAGTCTAAAGTTGCTTGCAGGATATGGCCTTAGGTCAAGCTACTAGTTGTCTCAATAAAAGATCTGGAATAGACTGATAGTGTCAGGGAACCAGGAGCTTCGGATTCTTTTAAAATCGGCTCTGTTACTTATAGAAAACACTGCTGATATTCAGTAGCTGACCCAAGATGCCAACACATGAGGGCAACTTCAGCCTTAGAGCATGGAGCTGCATGCACACTTTTGTATCAAGTGGTCCTCTAGTGGTAGCAGTGGGCATGACATGGCGTTAATGTGACGATGATGAAGGAGAGGTGGGAGAGGTAGATGTGGTTAAATTAAGTTCTGTATCTATAGATTTACTGGGATTTTGACTGCATTGGGCAATGTGGGATGGACCATTATTACGCCAGGTTCCATGAGTGCGTAAGTAATTTTCGACCAGCCAGAGTTTTTCATTCAGCCTTTGCTGTACCTTCCTACTATGCATATCTGAAACAAAGAATGAAAACATTATTTCAGATCTCTTCTCTTTGGGCCACTCCTCACATTCTGTACACACCACCAAATACTACCACACAAAAAGAGAAAAACGGAGCAGCACACAAAATGCACTCTCACTCTCTGGACATTTCCACATAGACACTTCTCACAGTCTATTTATAATTTATTGAGTCAGAATGTCACTCTCTCTACACGACTGCAGATGCAATTAGTCTCAGAGGAAAACAGTTTTATTATGTATGTGTTAGACACACACACCCACACACTCACAGACTCACACACACGCACACAAACATCTTCAAGTAATAGTTCAAGCTGTGAAGAAATGAGTGAAAATGAAATCTAATTTCACACCGAGACTGGCATTTTCAGTCATACTGCTTCCGTCACTCCTCAAGAATCCTCCTCCGAATTTACAAAAACGCATTTTCTTTAACAGCTTCCACTCTCGCCCCCGAACTTACGATCAATCTGGTCGGCAAACACCTCTCCGTAGATCATCCAGTAAGGCATGAAGAAGATGTTCCTGGCTAGCATCCAGGACGGGTCTTCATTAGGGTTGAGAATGGCCTGACGCGCCACCCCAAAACTCATCAGCACCACCAACATGATGATCACGAAATACATCATGTCGATCATCTGACAGAGGGAGAGAGGTAGAGGAGAGGGGAAGAGGTGAATGGTTAAAGGAAAGAGAAAACGAGGGCAGCATATTTTGAAAATAATGACAGTGAGTGGGGAAATAGGAAATGAGCGGTGTCTGTCACTGCAGGAAAATCAGTTGGTCCGAATTTGCATATTTTGATTACTATTCTTCCTAGCCCAAGTTGGTCAACTGAAATTCAATTTAACTTGTTTTGGAACGAAGCCTGAAGTCAATATTTAAAATGCACTTAATTTAGAGTAATCTCTGAACACTTTCAGTGCTGAAGGGGACACTCTCCCTATGGGCTAATTTATCCTTCGCACACTTTTGTGCATTTTTTTGATGCACTCAGACTGTCACTGAGCTTGCATACAAATACCCTGTTAAAGCAAATTTGGAGCTACAGCTGTCACCAAAGTTGTTATTATTTAAAAAAAGAAAATTGCAAGGCACACGTACTTTGGCAGAACAAAGTATCAAAACTGGTAAGAACACAGTTGATACTTTTGGCTGTAACTACAATGCAATCTTTACATGTCTTTATTAGCATTTTATTCGTTTTATTAGCCTGCATAGATAAGTGCTTGGCACCTCACCAAAAGATAGTTAAACCCGAGCCTAAGTAAAAGCAACAGTGCTGTAATTAAAAAATGACTCAATTACTCACACAGAAAAATGAAAATAAAAAGATTTATGTTAAATTAGGGGGAAAACGTTGCCTTTACTGTATGTGGACAGGAAGTGCTTGCATGCGTAGTCAGTCCCCTGTGGCTCGTTCAGAGCAAGAAACAAAAAAACCCCTCTGTTTACGCCTGTGAACTATTTTGACTTCAAACCTGCTCATCACATATGCAAATTATTTGAGTAAATCATTGTCCCTTTAAATAACTCTAACTAACTGCTGATTTTCATATCAAAGAGTTTGTGTCCAGTGGTAAACAGACGCATGCCCAGGATGGTTGAGCATCAGAAAGATACAGAACTGGCTCTTTGATCATCCTCCCCCCGTTGTTTTATCACCATGTCTGTATCGGCTCTGATCTTGAGCTCTCTACGATCAAACAATAAAGTTAAGAGGCACAGAAGCTCTATGCTACCTGGGCATGTTTACCACTTACAGATCAAACCTTTGCAATCATCAAACTCAGTAAGCTGTTACAGTATAAATCATGCTGGGCAAAGTCAGAGGGTAAACGGATAGAAATGAAGGCCAGATAATGGAAGGAAAATATGAAAAATAGGATGAATAGGATGAATAGGAAATAGGAGGGATGCGTAAACACACACAGAGTTCACCTCCCCTGCCTCTTCTCACCATCTTGCCGATCATCATCACATATGGACCCAGGTACTTGTTGACTCCGAAGATGTCGAGCAGCCGGATGTACCAATAGATGATGTTGACACAGTAAATCACCCGTCCATAACTCATGAGCGGTGGCTCCTGGAGACGCAGAACCATGCCGACAGAGAATATGAGGATGGCCATGAGGTCTGTGATGTTCCAGTACTCCTGAAGCCACACCTTCACCTTCTGTAACAACTTTCCCGGCTCAGACATCAGGATCTAAACAGCAATCGTAAAAAAATGAATAGAAAAGGAGAAAGAAATAAGGATGCTGTAATGCAGAGATGACGGAAAGTGGCATTAATTAAACACAGACGCTAAAGGGCAAAATAAACAGTGACCCTAAAAAGTGCCAAAAATAGCACAACAGAAAAATGCACTCTATCACGACCACCATAAGAGGGCAGCATGAGTTCACCTACAGGAAAATCTAACAGCTCAGAATGAGCTGACACAATGATGAATGCATTTCATATACTTACAGTACAAACAGAGCCTCAGAGGATGAACATAATATGGCCACATACCTTTATATTCTATTCACTTTACTCTTTTTTTTTTCACAGTTTTCTTATTTCTATGGCCTGCTTGCATCTCCACCATTCTCCTCTCCTTTGAAACACTCTTTTACTTCTATTTCTCTGATATATCTACATTGTACCTATTTGCTGTGAGACTTAGATGATATTGACATAATGCTTAGCCTCTGCCCTCCACCACTGAACTCACGAAATAAGCTGCTGGAGACACTTTGTGTCTTAAGTTGGCTGTCCGCTAGGGAAGAGTTGTTTAGAGAGGTCACTACAGGTCTACATTTATAGTCTATTGTACCTCTCTCATCTTCTCAATGCCATTGGTGAAGATGTAAGCGATAACAATCCACTCTTGAGGAGAAGGCCACAGGTCCATCTTGACAAGGACAATGTAGTTAAACAGCATCAGGTAGCCCACATATGCCATCTGCATAGTGATAGAACAGCAGAGAAAAAATCAGCTTGGTTATGAGTTTGTACACTTCAGACACATTAGCAAACTCTACACGAATGAAGATCAGTTATCTCACTGCAAACTGATTCGGTGAAAAGGGTTTTGCCCAAATTAAATACATACTGAATGAAGGACTGACCCTCATTGCACCTCCCATTACTGCAGTTTTCAGGCTTTGATAAAAGATATTTGAGGTCAAGGTACCTCCATTATGTGTCTCCAGAATCTTTTAAAAACTATGTTGACTTTCTGGCTATACGAGTATGTTTTTCCAGCTGCAAAACAAGCGTTCTACCAATGTTCATACTACACATGCACATTTGCTTCATATAATAGCTAATTATTAAACCTGGACAGCACACATCAGGTCATAGGTATAAATCAAAATTGGAAACAAGACTAAAAACTCCATTTTGGCTCAGAGAAAACATCTGCAATAGTTGAAAGGCACCACAGAGTATTTCTCTTTAACCTGAAGGGCAGAAAGG
>VURO01008828.1:41854-58684 GCA_015108175.1 Pelvicachromis taeniatus
GAGGGGGAAAGGGAAGGGGGGGGGGGGGGGGGGGGGGGGGTGGAAATAAGAAGGAGAGCGACTAGCCAGGGAGAGGAAAACAGGATGAAACAAAGAGCAGTGAAAATATTTTCTCTGCATAAATAAACAGTGAAATCCCTGCCGGTGCTAAAGAGATATTTTCACTGGGCAAGCAAAATGAGGCAGCCCAAGATCGCGTAAGGAAAATAATAAATGAGCCAGTATCAAACATAACACGCACCCTCACAGGCAGATACTGTACCACACAAGCTATACATAAACTTCAAATAGATATGCAGTTACATAGTCTTCATGTAAGATGCTCTATTAAAACAGATAATTTAAAAACGCTTAATTTAATATTTATATATTGTAGTAGTTTACCCAGTGGCAATGGCCCAGAAACTTTAGTCCATATTTACACTGTCAATAAAAAAAACGTCTTGTGGGATTCACTTCCTTACCAACCCTCATCCTCCTATACTGTTCTCTTAAAGCTGCTTCCATCAGCTTGCAGATTTACTTCATACTATACTTTCCCACACCGTTAAGCCGGGCAATGACAGGTTGGAACGGGAGGTTAATGACAATGGAGGCAGTGTGAAAGTAGAGGCTTTTGATGCTGTTGCAGAAATACAGTAAGCAGTGACAGTAGCAACAGGAAGCAAAGCATGTAGGTGGTGTTGCTGAAACCGACACTGACCGTATGGAACCAGAACTTGACAATTGGAGCATTGTAGAACTCGTATATCTTGCGTCCCATGGGGATAAGGCGGTGGCGGTTCTGAACCTCCTCAACATCCTTCTTTCTGGATGTCTCTGTGGTTACTTTGCCCAGCATCGCCTGGGTGAATGCAAACCCCACATGGAGCGAGGGAGGAAGGAGTGAGAGGTGTGAGGATTAAAAGTATGGAGAGTGTGGGAAGAGGGAAATGTGATGGATTGGAAAGGTGGGGGAGGAGGAGTCGGTAGAGATGCAGAGGGAGGATGGATAGGAGGACGAGTATTTGGGATGGAGGAGGAAGAGTTGAATAACAGAGAAATAAGGAGAAAAGGGAGAAGGAGGGAGAGGGTTATATTATGGGCTACAGCACTGTTTTAATATCATAATTAAAGAAGCAAGCACAAGCAATGCAATCATTCCAAAATGTGAAATGTGTGTTTGAGGTGGAGTTTGGGTGAAGGCTGGTAACAGAGTATTACGCAGACATGGACACTCATGGATTGTGTCTCAGACAACAATTAGGAGGCAGAAAGGAGACAAGGTACTGACAGGAAGAAGACAGAAAAAAGGAAAGATAAGACATAGATATCTCACTTCAATCTGTGACACATTTCCTTATCCATGAGAGAGGGTTTGAAGCCCACTTTTTTATGGGTCATGGTCTTAATGTCAAAGCAACACCAGACCTCTGAGAGGAATTGTATTCTAAGCCAAGAAGTGTAACAGGCCTGGGCAACATTTAAAGTTTTCACACTGGTCTAAATTCAATGATGCAATGAGGAGTCGGTGTACGTCCCAGGGCTTTGAGCAGGTAGACTCGTCATAAAAACCAACACTATGAAATTAGGAGAAAAGGAGCACTTTTAGTAAGAACTAAAGGATTTCTATTTTGTTTTATGCCCCCAAATATGTGAAACATATAGAGCTAAAGATTTCTCTAAGGCACACACAGACAGGGCCTTCAAGATGAACAAATTCAGACGACAGTGTGTAAATCACACCATGCCTTAACTGCACTAAACATGCATTTTAGCTATCAGACAGGCTTTTACATCCATTACAGTGTGTTCTATGCCAAGCATCTGATCATCATATCACAAAAATACAATCTCCCTCTGTGGTGTAGCAGTCCGTGTATATATGTATGAATCTTTGTGTGATTCATAAGTAACTGAAGGTGCATTTGTGCAGTCAGAAGCCAGGGCAACAGGAAGGGGCTCTTTACAAGTACATCCTCTAGCAGCGGGGCTTCTTTGTTTAACGCCAGAGCGCCTCAAGGACTGCAAGTGTAAAAAGAAAGACCCGTTTCGTGAATGTTTGCACTGGCTTGCTGGCTTGCTCAATGCAAGATGGAAAATATGCACAGTGGTGCTGGAAGGCATTCAACTTCAGTTCAGCCACTTCACGCGATGGCCACGGATTCAGTTTGTGCGTTGAAATTGATTTTCAAATTCCAGTCTTCATTCGAACACACAAGCTGGATCATGGCATCGTCGCTAGAACTGACCTGGACTGAAATGGAGCGAGTTCGAATTCTTCTGTACTTTTTGTGTCTATGCAGATGGACCAACTCTTCTGCTGTGAGCTGGGAGAAGGTGCTCAGACTTTGCATGATTTAAGCTCTGCAGCAGCAGGCGGACATGGTTATATAATGCAAAAGCCTGGGCCTCCCATGCTCAGCAGCCGACATGCTGAGTGGTATGCTGCAGCAAGCCATCACTGATGGTAGAGAGTGAGGGGAAGCAATTGGCTAGCATACAGTACTGTACCTCAATCAGACCTGAGCTTGGAGAAAAAAGGAAAAAGGGAGAAAGAGCCAGAGAGAGAGCGAGAAAGAGAGAAAGAGGGGAGGGAGAGATTTGCAGGACAAAAGATAGAAAGCAAAAGTAATAAAGAAGCAAAGAAAGCAAAGAGAGAGCTGGGCTGAGAATGAGAGAGAAGGGAAAGGGGGGAGGCTGAGAGAGAAACAGAGGAGAAGATAGATGGAAAGAGAAAGATACACAAGGGAACCCACAAGCGGCGACAGACTGAGACGCTACAACTCCACAATCATGTCTTTGCTGAGACGATGAGAAACAGAAAGGCCAATTTGGCAGGAAGTGTCCAGCTGGCCAGAATAGAGAAACAAATATGTGTGCGTGGAGAACTGTGTGCATATATCGTGACTGCCTGTGTGTAGCGTCATCTCATTGTGGACAGCAGCGACATTGTATAAAAACTTGCCCACAAGAGATATTTATAAAGCGACACAGTATCAGGGTTGGGTGCAGTTTTAAGATCAAACAAAACGCGCACGTGTGTGTGTGCGTGTGTGTGTGTGCATGGTCTGAATATGTGTATAGATTCTGACTATGCAGGGCTGAGGTGGGTTCTCTCACCACGGAGTTGTACTGCGCCTCACAGTAAGATCTTACTGTGAACTCCATGTCTTCCTCCTCCTTCTCCTTCACTGGTTTTTCAGGCTCCTCCTCCTCCTTCTCCTGTAGGTAGGCCTCCTGATCCTGGGGCATGTAGGACATCTCGTCCTTGTTCTTGAATTCCAGACTCAGGATCGATGGTGGCAGCAGCAGCCCTAAGATTACCTGTGTGATCAAATGAGGGAGACAGGAAGTGGATGTGGAGGGAAGAGCTGGAAATGACAAATCACATTGTAGTATAGTATAGTATTATGCTATAGATTCACAAGCGGCACCAAGGAAATTAGGACACAAAGAGTCTGGAGCGAAACAACCTTCAAAATCGCTCTCTTTCACATGTGTGAACTCTCACATAATAAAGCATTTGCTCTCACAAACACCTCCCCATCGTGTCCTGACCTGCACTTAGCTGAATGACAAAGCTGTGGTATTTACAACAGCTAGTCTAACGGTGGAGGTCAATTATAAAGGCATTAGTCCGGACATGCAGCAAGAATCCTGTGCTGCCAAGATGGATGACGGGGACACACGCATCTGGAGCAGCTATAAAAAAAAAAGCCAGCTGTGCTGTAAACACTTCAGCAGCTAATGGGCAAGCAATAGCAAGTCAAATGCAATCACAGTGGCAAGTAAAGAATAAGAGATAAAGATGGAAATCAGGGTAATGAAGACTTCATTCATTTTCTTAAATTTGAGTTGTCTTTTTTTGTCATAGATATGTTAAGACCTGGTTAAAAAGATTAAAAATGGATATAATAATTTATCAAAACTGCTGTCAGTAAAGTTAGGTGGTTAGATCAGTAGCAAGGATTAAATGATTAAATATAGAATAGGAAAAGGATCACGGTGAAGCAGGTAGTGTCTCCGATTTCATATAGGAGTGTTTAAGGCAGAGGTGTTTAACTTTCAGTTTCCAGTTGTGATATAAATGAAAGTACTGTTGGAACAAGTCAAAAACTGTGCACGCAGATGATTTTGACAACATTTTTAACAATGACACTTTCTGCATTTCACAAACTCCTGGATGCATCTCGGTTTGTTTGTTTTTTTCCACTTGTGGTTTTCTTTCTGTCATACTGCTCCAATGAGTTTGCCTTAGTAGTGCTCTCTCTTTCTCTTTCACTCTCTCTCTCACACGCTCCTGCAAAGGCCAAATCACACTTAAAGCACTTGCAGTATCCTCTCGCTCTGAGATGCTAGAAAGCTGGACCCATCACTCCCCTCGCTCGGCGTATGAATGAGTGTGATCTCAGCCCTCAGCAAATCCCAGTGCAACTCTTCAGCATAAATAAGTCTAACCTCTGAACTGAGCAGCTGCGTCCTATCACTCTACCACCAGATGTCTTGGAAACCCACATGAGCAAATACTGCTCAAATCTTAACCACCACTCTTAACTAAAAGCCTTTCCTAAACTTAAAAGGGGTGTTCACTGCGTGTTATGTAAAATACATAACACTCCACTTCAAGGTTTTTTTGGTGACTAAATTAAGTTCAGTTCTCCCGTCCCCTCTGACCTAAAAAGATGGCTTTGAAGGCTTATACTAATTAAGTTGTGGCAGAAGTTCAGCCAGTGTCGAGCTTATTATTGTCCAATAAACCTCTTTTCTCTGGCTGGCCATTCCTCACAAGCAACCTTGACCGGGTTGATCATTAATTACATCATTTCGCCTACATAAAGTCACCCTGAGATGTTAATTTGCTATTAAATAGTGTCTCTGGTCACCCTGGAAGACCAAAGTGACTGAGAACATGAAACATCTCATATTAAATAATATTCTGATATTAACCAATCCAGCTGTACCTTTAGATTTGTCCAGTATCAAGTCATCTGATAAGTAATTTTACATGAAAGTCTTTGCTAAACTGAGAGGCAGGTGTGGATAGTGTACTGTTATTACCGCCAGTGGTGACCTGTCTACTCCTCACAGTCCAGCACGCACTCTAAATCCTGAACAATGAGTCATCACAGCCACTTCAGCATGTTCCTTATTTGACCTTTTTAATTCCTCATGAACAGAACTTTCTGGATTAGGCTAATTTTTCACTCGTATGGTTCAGGCCATTTGTATTTAGTGAGGACAAACATGCACACAGAGTGCACGGGATGAAACGAGGACATAACTACATCATTGTATATTATGTCGACATTATAGGCTTCCTCCACTTCGTTGCACACATCTTCTGCAGCCTATAACTCATAAGAGATATTCAAAAGTTTAAAAACTCTGAAGCGTGACCAAGCTACGTACAGATCATCCATCTTATAGCTGAAAAATATGCATGCAAGCATTCTGACAGACAAGCTACATCATGGCAACTCTGCTTTTAAATTACTTGAAATTTACTGCATATTTATAATTTATGTGCTATGCTGACTACAGACAGGCTTTACTTCTTAAGTAGGTATATCACCTCCAGAGTAACTGAAGGGTAATCTCTGCTTTACATCCCAACACACCCTTCATTTCTATGCAAACTACTCAGCAGATACACTGGAGCAATTTGGGCCACATCTCTAACAGTTTCCCAGGGAGGTGACAGGGTTTCTCATTACTTTACAGGATTCAAGAATCTCAGAATACAACCATGCGTCTCTTACACTAGAGTGGGACATTGCTTTTAAATGCACAGACTCTTCTACTCAAACATCTACCCAATGTGTACTACCTTCAGCCCTGAGTTCTTGCGCATGCGCAGGCGCCCCATCCACATGTCGGTCAGCAGCATCTGACTGCAGGTGTGAGCGATGAAATCTCTATGCTTGGCCGCTACAGCCAGCTGCAGGCAGGTGGCATTGCTCCAGTTCTTCAGCTCGTATGTCAGCAGCTTCATGGCCATCTGCTCATCCTGTTTATAGGACTGGTCTAGGAGCTCCACAGCCAGCTGGCCAAACTCTCTGGGAAAATATATAAAGTATGTATACAAGTACACTGAGTCATGAACCAAGACAGTAATATACTTTGTCTCAAAGTGAAAATATAATTTAACAGGTCATAACACTGCTGGCCATCTGGCCCCAAGTCTGAGGGGATCATCCTCAGATCATAAAAACACATGTACAAACATAAAAAACGGTGTTTGTACATGTACTGTGGTTTGAAATGGTTACCAGGTGAATGTTTAGATGATTTACGCAGCTAATATTAAATGCAACATATCTTTGATAAATTAAAGAAATATAATGTGGCCAACACAAATACATGCATAAACACAACACAGTTTTCTTAGATGTTCAAAGCAGCACCTGTACCAGTACCATCGCTTATATCAAATTTTTAATTGGGCTCCAGACACAATACTAATTTCATACCTTCATGTCAGGACATTCATTTTTAAGCCACTAATGCTGCTAGAATATATATACATATGAAACACGAGCTCACATCTCTGCTCATTTACATACAAACTCACACACATGTAGGGAAAGACACAGAGAGAGAGAGAGCGAGAGAGAGAGAGATGCACAAACAAATGACTGATTATATAAATATTAGAAATGTTAAAAATATAAGTAACTGAATGAGCTATTTGAAGGAACCCAAATACTGTGGAAAGTTAACTCCAAATATGCTAATTATGAGGCTATCTATAAAAATATTCTGCATATATATGTATATGTGTGTGTGTGTGTTCATCTCAGGTGTTACCTTAATTGCATATGCCTATCTTTAACTAATGATGATCCATGTTATTAGATCTTTTTATGTGTGTCACTTACATCCCATGAGAGCTCGTCTGAAACAGGTCAGTTTGTATGAGGGAAGGCATGTGTGTATGTGCATCTATCTACATATACTGAAGTATGGGGTAGACGTTCCTGTCTAGACTCTTAGCTCAGCCTTACATTAATCATTTACAGCAGAAATGTTTCCATGTTTTCCAGCTCTTCTAAGTACTACAGTATACATTATTTATATATAACACTATACTTGAATATCCTGTTTAAAGCACATAAGCCGGCAGAGGGAGGGAAAGCTAAAGAGTGAGCCAGACAGAAAGATTGGGATAACATGAAACTATATCATGTCACCCACCGAGAGTTGTGGTTTAGTTCCTGGGAAATGTCATCCACCATGTCATTCTCAGATGCTTCGTGTGCCATGGCCTTACAAAGCTTACATGCCACCAAGGCCTTGGCCATGGCCTCTTCACCATGCTGCCAAAAGAACAGCGCCATCTTCTGACGTTTCATGAGCACAGCCCACACCATCAGCTCGTGGAAGGGGAAAGGGAAGTGGTTGATTTCTGGGTCGTCCAAGTCGATGTCCACCTCTTCCTCTCTTTTACGTGTCGTCTTCTGACGACCTCTTCGGATTGGCATGTCATCCTAGTGGGGATCAATAACATGTGAAACTGAAGGGAAACCATAAGCATCTATATATAAGTATTTCTCAGGGATTTTTCAGATTTTTTCTGCATAGCAGGAAAACATTATGCATATATGTGGTTTGGATTTTAAATACTGAGCATAAGTCTCACCCAAGAAATCTGAATATTTTAAATGACGTAAGCCTCTGAGGAACATTTTGGTTTGACCACATCAAGACGCCTGAACTGATCTTCTATAAGTACTTGAAAAGTCATATTTTGAAGAGACAAGCTAGAGCACACTGTGCTTAATACTAAGCAATCTAGATGACGCAGAGCAGGTATGGTCTCATGTACATCTCCACAGGATTTTTGGATATGGTTTAACTTCTTTATAGTTTCACTTCAGTTAAGAACAAAAAACCTTGCCAGAGGTAAACTTATTGGCTTTTTACCAAGTTGGATTTCTGTCTCTGAATACATAGCTGCTGCTCATTAGCCATTAAATGACATAATTTTACATTTAGACTGTTGAAAACTGCTAAATCCATTTGAAACATAACTTTCAGTGCAACCTTTCTTTAAAAGAGAGCAGCTAGACATAAAAGATTGCAGAGCAGTAAAATTTTCAGCAATTATAGATAGTGACAAATATCTGGTATAAGCTAGAAATTTCAGTGATATTCAGACATGAAATGTTTGCAATTCTTGAAATGATTGCAAGTATTACGAAAGAAATCCTTCAGCGATCACAGCTGTCACTTGGAAACAGCTGTATTTTTGACATCTATACTGGCTAGATGATGAATCGGCTTTTGTGAAGATGAGAAAGGTAATGAGGGAAATAAGTCACGTGACAAAAACAACAGCGAATGCACACCGACACATGGAGAGATAAATTCACAACATACAGAAAAACAAAGGAATGGACAGCCATGCGTGTAAATACCTCTCAGACACAAGAAATGACACCACATACCACGTAAATCTGATCAGGTCATCCATAGTTTATTCGGCTGAATACAACAGGACTGCTTTGAAATGTACCGCAAGATATATATGCATTTAAACTGTCTGGAGCATGAGTCTCCAGCATTTTAAAAAGTCCATAAATCTGAGAAAAAGCTGTAAACCAAAATGAGTTTATTTTGTTTTATTGGCTCTTTGTGTGAAAAGCATTTAGTTGACTCAGAAATGTATGAACCAGCAAAATAGATTAAATATACATCTAGAGCTACCCTTCATCGACCGAGAGGCACACTTTGATGAGCACATTTATTTCGATGAGTAAACTGTAGACCAGTTAAGTGAGAAGACTTGAGAGATAAGGTTTAGGAACAGAGGAGGAATGACTAAATAACAACCATCATTGGATCAAGACTCACCTCCATCCCTAGCAGTTTCAGAGCCTTGGGCTAGAAATGAAAAAGAAACATTAACACACAGCAAGACATTGTTGAATGTATTTTATAGCACACTTTACTTTTTAAGCACAAGAATATTCTTTAATAGAGTAAATCACTGACTTTTATTTGAATACATACTTCAAAATGAAACCAATACTGAGGGATAGCCCTTTGTGCTCATTTGAGTGACTGCGTATATGGCAATAATCCTTTTCTGCTTGCATGTATTAAAGGCATTTATATTTGTAGATCTGGTACAGTACTGTGTATCTGCATTAAAGCAGGGCATGTATGAATTATGTATTCATGAGCCATCATCTGAGTTTGTAAAAATAACCCAAGTCTCTTGTGGGGATTCTGATATCTACATCTATTTCAAGACTTTGTTCTTCCTTAACGTGTGTTTATGTGCGCATGCACATAACTATGTGGCTGTGTATTCACTTGGTCTAGAAAATCACAGTTAAAGTGGAGGTGACTCTGTCTTTCTTTGTCTCTCTCTCTCATTTTGCCTCCTTGCTCTGTCTCTCCTGTTTCTTACCTCAAACGTTATCTGTGCCTTTCCAGCTGCTTTGTGGCTACTGTGCAGTCTCGTACAGTAAGATAAACAGATGCACAAAGGTTCACATACCCACAACGCGCACAATCACACGACTGAATGTGAAAATGCAAAAGTGCACCATTAAGTATTGTGTTTTATACAGTTATGCATGTTTACATTTTCCTCACAAGTGTGCAGGTTTTCGAGGCAGAATGAAAGAACAGAATGTGAAATGTATATAATGTGCAACATGTGCAGTATAAAACACAACCATCAAACAAAGCACGACTTCAGTGATCCCTTTGTCGCTTTGGTTGCATGTACTAATCACCAGGATAACTTATGGTGGGGTTTTAATGAACTGTGTGCAGTTTGATGATGATGATGGCACATAATAAAGAGCAACTGCAACACAAAGATGATTTGTTGCATTAGGCTTATGATAGGCCATCCTGCGTTCCTGCTCTACTTGATGTACAAATGAATAACAGGGGAAGCAGTGCTCATATATTTAACCTGTGCTGATAAACAGCTCCCTAACACACACATAAAAGCTAATTTTGTTTAATAATGTGTGTATTAACTAAATTCTTCTCAGCTGAAACCCAAAATTAATCCTTTAAACATATTGGTGCGTTTTACTGATTTCAGGCAATTACACTTATATAAGTAATTATACATTATAATATAGATATATTTATATAGCACTAAAACACAGGCCACTGCTTGGTGACAGTGGGAAGGAAAAACTCCCTTTTAACAGGAAGAAGGCTCCAGCAGAACCAGTCTCAGGGAGAATCTGCCGTAACCATGGGGGGGGGGTTATTGTTTATTTTTTTCACATTGTAACCCTGGTTTTCATTATAAATCCAAAAAGTGCAGCATAAATGTAGGACTTAGTCATTTTTATTCTTACCTATTTTTCTTCTACACTTTCAGAGCAATATTTTTCTGGTATTGGCATTGATAAAAAACAAAATTCTTAAAAACTGCTCCCATCTTTATGTCCAAAAAAATCAAGTGTCTCACTGACGTCCCAATGCAAATCTCCTTTTCTCCCATTTGTCAGGTCAAAATCATCAAAACTTGCATGTAAAAGTTAATTGATTACCACCCACAAAGTGCAGCTGACCTTTGTACAATCTCTGATGAATATGTTAGAAATATACTGCAATTTGCTCTTATTATCCTCTTATCCTTGTGAGGACAAATTTGATAATGAGACTCATTTAGCTGGTGCTGCTCCTTGGATTAATGACAGTAGATCTGAAATTGATTAAACACTAAGAGGATAATTCAGGTGAGACTCATTCACTCACCCTCTTGGGTCCGAAGAGGTTATGGTATAGAGTTCGGAACCTCTTCCTGGTGTAGTTACACCGATATGCCCCGCCCATGAGGTATTCAATGACCAGTCCAATGTCAATGAGGCTGATCCGGTAGTCCGGGGGCAGGTTTCCCTAAAAATCAAACAGGGTTAACAGGCAACGACCCACACCTACTGATTAACACAGGAAGGGAATCAAGAGTACAAAACAAGATCACACAGCCATATACACTCACTGCACAAAATCCATATCAAACTGTTTTTGGCTATGAAAGAAAACTTGATTATCTGATTCACCTTGAAGTAGATCCAACTGAACCCTGGATACTCTTGCTTGGAAAGAACACATAACGTCAGTGAATAAACGACATGATAAGCAAGAGCAGGAGAAATGAGATACACAGAAACTCTCGGGCAAGATCTTTCTTCCAGTCTCTTTAATAATTTGTTATCTCATCCAGACTGTGGTTCAGTTTGGCTTTTGATATTTACGTGGGTCTTGGTTTCCATGTAGAAACGTGAAACTGTTTTATCAATGCTGTGTGCAAAAAAAATACAAAATGTAAAAAAGAAAAAAAAAGGATCACAGTTTCAGGGATGGTATTACGCTTTCTACAATGTGACAAGATAAAGCCCCAAAGTGTAACTTATTCTTTTATATTCAACAGAGGAGCTGAAAATGAGGAGAGAATTAAATCTCAGGTGCAGTGTGAATTAGAGAGTGTAATTTCTGAGGACAATTACAAAGGATGTAAAAAAAAAAAACCCTGAATGATTTGTCATAATTTGCATTTAGGGATATAATGAGATCTTCACAGTGAGGTTCAATGCAGTCTCGAGGAGAAGAAAAGAGAAGGAAAGTATAAATGACTCATTAGCCTGGAAGAGAGTGGAAAGATAGACAGACAGCTATTAACACGGAAGGTGAGACTCACTACTAAAACAGAAGCACCTTCACATGTGGACAATAACCATGTCGACACTCGCTACTCCTCCTCATGCCCTCAACATCAACCCTGTAGCAATTATCCTGGCAGCCACTGCTGCTTTGAGACACCATTTACATATCGCAACTGTTCTTCAATCAGATGTGGCATCCTGAAAATTCTCTGTGTCCTACTCATCACTTTTTCATGGGTGATGCCCTACATACAGCCACTGGAAAAAATAAGTACATTCGCTAGAAATTGTTGACTTTTTAAAAGAAACATTTGATTCTAAAGTGTGGTTTCTTTATCTTTTCTAACGTTAAATTGCAAATAATTATTTCACATTATTCTGTGGTAAAAGCAAGTACAAAAAACCCATCAAAAAAGACTTAAATAGGATTAACCACTGTGCTCGAAGGAATTTGTCAATTTAAAGGCATAAATATCTCAGTTTTCTTGCAGTCACTGTTTCAAATTCACCAAATATGTTTTGATACAATTCAAATCTGGGCTTTTACAAGGCTGTTTCATGATGACACGAGTCCAGAGAACATTAATCTAATAGTCTTTTACCTATACAAACCTGTGAAAAACTAAATGCACCTCATGATTCAGTGGCTTGTAGAGCCGCTTAAGTTGAAGTAATAGTTTTCTGAATGAAGTTCATCAGTCTTTCACATTGCTGTGGAGGAATTCTGCCCCACTCTTCTTTTGTCACAGATCCTGTGACAAAATCTTTGGAGGCGGCAGACTGACTGCTCACTGCCTAAATGTACTGAGGCTGACCAGTTGAATGATTTAGTTCAAATTATTTAAAGACCTTTTTATGTCCGTTGTTAGACTTGTAGGTATCTACAATGTATCAATTTGTTATTGATTTATTTGGTGATTCATTTTTTTTAGATTTTGGCAGGATGACGTCAACATTTCAATACCACAGAGTAAACTGGACTCTGCTAGTGCATCTCAAAATATGAGAGTATTGCGCAAACGTTTTATTTTATGTAATTTAATTCAAACAGGTAAACTTTCATGTTAATGTAAAGTAAAGTATTTCAAGTTAGATGCTAAGTGCTGCTGGAAAATGAAAAATAATAAGCATTTCCATGAAGATAGTCATGAGATGGAAGCGTGAAGTGCTCTAAAATCCCCAGTAGATGCATGTGTTGACTTTGGACTTGATAAAACACAATGTACCGACCACAACCAACAACTGCAGCTGATCCCAAATCATCACAGACTGCAGAAACTGTGGACTTCAGACAGCTTGGATTTTGTACCTCTCTTCCATCAGACTCTTTGACCTTGATTTCAAAATCTAATACAAAAATTACTTTTATCTAAAAAATAAAGGACTTTGGACTTCTGAGAAACAGTCCAGTTCTTTTTTTCTCCTTCAGCCAGGTAAGACACTTCTAATATTGTCTCTTGTTCACGAGGCGTTTGATATTAGAAATGTAACAGTTGAAAACCTTTTCCTGAAAATGTCTGTGTGTAGTGGCTTTTGATGCACTGATACCAGCCTCTGTCCAGGACTTGTGAAGCTTTCCCAAGTTGTTGAACTGACTTTTCTTTTCACTCTTCGCATCTCTGTTCTTGTTCACTTTTCCTTTCCAGTCAACTCTTCATTAATTTGCTTTACTACAGCAATCTGCAAACAGGCAGCCTTTTCAGCAGCCTTTTCTGAGGCTTACCCTCCTTGTGGAAGGTTATCTGAACAGCTGCCAAGTCAGCAGCCCTCCCAGGGATTGTGGTTGCACTGACAAATATGTACACTGTCTTTATGCTGTTTGAATAGTAATTCGCTCAAATTTGAAATTTAATATTTTAATTTGGATTTTCATGAGCTATACGCCATAATCATAAAAACAACAATAAAAATGTAACTTTTTCACAATATGATAAGTTTTTGAGATGCACTAGTATGTTGTTTGTTTGACTATATCACCTTTACCTGAAGACAAATTTTCAAACAATGTTGGAAAAATCATGGCATGTACTTACTTTAAAAAAAAAAATAACTTCAATAATAATTGTTCTCCACTCTCTTATACTAATAAATCTGTGGTGCTGAGTGTACAGTATATACACATGTACCAGCGAGTAGCTGTTGATCCCTACTATAATTCCCCGTGGTGGTATAATTCCACTGTTCTGTAAGAGTGCAGTGTATCCATAGAAGGTGTAGCTGTTTGTCTACACCTTCTATGGATACACTGAGCTCAGTACAGCACAGTTCTTAATATTCTTGCATAGTTATCTTTGAGTCCTACCTGACTTACTAATGAGTAACTGAAACTTTTAAAATTTGCCTCGAATATTTATGGGTATAGTTTAAACCAGTTGCTTTGACTAAGGTACATTTTGCCCAAACTATATGAACCACTCAGATAATAATCGTAAAGACACTGGTGAAATATATACTGTGCTGTGTACTGGATCCATATTTCTTAACCTGCTGTTCATGTTGGCTAATGAGTTTGAGTCCTTGTAAACTAGTAATGTATTCTTAGCTATCTCCTGAGCTCTCAGTCTGTAAATAGCAAAGCAAACTGAGGGTAAAAAGCACACTGCTACTACATTGGGATGCCTTCCCAACCCCTGTTTGATAAGCAACAGTAAAGACACAAACTGTACATAAAGCTACAATGTTCATTTACTCTGCAATTCATTGTATTATTTAGCATGTGTAGTACAGAACCCCATTTCTATGACGATCCCTTTTCTTGATCTGTAGACTGAACTTGAACACAGCCTGCATTCATCCTTACCGGTGATATTAGCAAAATACCTGTAATTTGAATCTAATTAATAACCATTAAATGCCAGCGGTAAAGCCTAACAGTCTTCAAAGACCAATGAGAAAAAAAAGAAATAGCTATGACATGAAGCTCTAAATTTAAATCTAATTAGCACCATACCATGATAGAAGAGTGACACACAAACACTCAGCAACACTATTGCAATAACACACAGCTCTGCAGAAGGGAGATGGTAACGTTACGCCATGCACTACAGTGTATATCTTGCACATTGCTGAAATGGTGCAGTGAGATGGCAATTACTCTACGCTGCGTGTTCTTGCTTTCTACACCAGCATGAGATTGAAGTTTGTGAAAAGATAGGGGAAAATGTAAAGGAGGGGAGATTACAGCCACTTTCAGAGATGCATGTGGCGTCACTGTAATTAGTAACATTATAATTAATGAGCATGTCTCCATGCTAATGGTAATGGTTGTTGACCTCTCTATCATCTCTCAAATCTATGATATGTGCTGAATGTAAAATATATGCCGTCACCTTTTATCATGAGCAACTTCAAGGTGCCATTGAAGCAAAATTATAATGTAGATTGCACCGTGTGAAATGTTTTGGCTGACAAAGATATACATTTGGATCATCTAAATGCAAAACACAATATAAAAAAAGAGTCCTGTTTGCATTATATTGTGACGCGATGTGAAGGAGGGGCTAAATTTTGGATTTGGGGGAGGTCTTTATCATTAGGTAATGGCCATGGCCGTTTATACTGAACCAATGTAATTAAGTGATAACAGAAAAGTTGTTTTGGGGAGGGTTTAAAAAAAAGTTTTTTACTATCTAATATATAATAAACAATTAAAAAAAAACATTTCAAAGAAAAAGAAAAAAACCTGAGATTTCTGTGAATGAACAAAACATGACATGCCAGAGATTTTTTGACATTTTACACATTTTTCTCCTGACAACTCAAACCCAAAGTCATGCTGACACATTTTTTAATGTACTAAAGCAACATTTCTTTATCATGTACAAAAGCTGAGACATACTGCTGAAATTACACTTCTTTTCCTATATTACAATAGATTAAATGTGTAATTACACTTCTTCACAGTGGTTGGCCCACTTAAGATCAAAGTGGGGACATGTGGCCCACAATGTAAAATGAGTTTGACATCCCTTATTCACATGTTTTAAATGTGTCTTTGCATCCTACTCGCTACCCCCCCAACCCCCCCTCCAAAGCTCTCTGAATTGCCTTGTGTCCAAATACAAATAAACTATCACTATTAAAGAAATCAAGTTACAGGCCATTTAAAATACGAGTTAAAACTAAAGCAAACTGTAGGACTACTAAGCTCTTCAGCCTTGCACCATTTCCACTGTGGTCTCACTTTGCTCAGTATTACTCCGAGTTCTGCGGATAAAACAATATTTAATACATGTAGTGTTTGTTTACTGTGGTGGTGTGTGTCTTTGATAAAGAAAGGAGTAAACTGAGGAATCATGAGAGGGATGAGAGTCGTGCACAGCACTACACAGCCACTGCAGCCTGCATCTCCAGCTGAAAAAGAAAAGCCGGCCGGCCTCTATTTGCAGTTTGCAGCAACTAATGCAAAATGTAGATATATACTGAGTGATGCGAACAGCATAACAACACACACCACAAAAAAAGCAACTGCAACTCTATGGAGTCAAACTTGTCTTCTTTAGTATACCACATTCCCATACTGAACGGCAACAGAGCTACTGGGACGGCAGTGATGGTCATACCTTTTTGACATCTCTGACGAGGTGGTACAGCGTGTTTGATGGTCCATGGCGCTGTTGAACAAAAGAAAAAAAATGATGGAATGAATTTTGTTTTTTTTTAAAGCGTGTTTTCACCACTTTATGATTGTCATTACCGTGTTATAGAGCTCCTCTAGCCTGGAAAGAGTGAGGAAACGGTGCATGCTGACTCCATTTTCAATCAGCAGCTTGACAAAGTCAACTCTGTCCAGAACTAAGGCATCGAGCATAGCCTGCTCCAGGGAACCAACCTAAGACATACACAGTGATATGATACTACATCCTATACAAGAGAACTGCATCGAGTATTTCTTCTTATCTAATCAACTTTGAGTATTAGTATTAAGTTCAAACTGAAATACTGTGAAATTCAGATTTGAGATACACTGTTTTTTTTAACAGTCTGTTTCATCCCATCAGTGCAAATAAATCAGGTTAAAACATCCTGTGAATATAAGTAATAACGGAGTATATTATTGCTTATAATGTATCTGCTTCTTACAGGCCACTGCTGTCCGTAGATGAAGATCTGACTCCGTGCGATGTCCACTCTGTTCCACGCCAAGGCCAAACTCAGCTGATCTGGGGCTGACGCATTAGCACCTGGTATGGATTGTTACACATAC
>VURO01008834.1:0-14942 GCA_015108175.1 Pelvicachromis taeniatus
CTTCTCTGCTGGAGAATTGTTGCTCTCACAAACACACACACCGACACACCCCAGACACACAGTTACACACACACACACACACACACACACACACACACACACACACACACACACACACACACACACAGGAACACTATCAGTCATGGATTGGCCTCCCCAGAGCCCAGACTTCAACATTACTGAAGCAGTGTGGGATCACCCTGACAGAGAACGGAACAAAACGGCAGCCAACGTCTAAAGAAACCTAGAGAACTATTTCTTAAGTCGACACGAAAGCCTGAATACTGCAATTGAGTTCAGGCTGTGTTGATGAATAAAGATGTTCATGGCTAAGTCTGACTTTTACGTTTGTTAGAATTGTACATTGTACACTATGTTTAGTTATATATTTAGTTTTTGATCAATAATGTAAACATGAATCTGTTTGTATAGGTTTACCTGGTTAAATAAGGGTTGCATTGACTCACTGCACCATCTTGTGGTACAAACTGACATAAAAAGAACATGCAGACCAGCACTAGTTTGATTTGATATCTTTTCAACACAATACATTTTTTGTATGTAATACAGTAGATGTTTTTGGTATGAAGTCAGCATAACTTATATATATGTATGCATCTATATATATATGTGTGTATGTATGTATGTGAGGATATGCAGAATTTTGGTTGAATCAAAAATAACCCAGGCCATGGCACAAGGACATCACTTCATCATCATTTTATCAGACATGAAATCTTCTCCATTTCAGACTTGTTTAATTTTAGATCAGTCTCATCAAGACTTTAATATTTTATGTTCTTATTTCATTTCTGTCTTTGTGATTTGTGTGAGTAGTCACTGCACTGAAAAGTTCCACCTCCCATCTTTCATGCATTTTGTTTAGCCTCAGATTCCCGTGCAGCTTTAAGGGCACCTTTAATCTCCATTACCACAAAACCATGACCCAGGGCAACAAGATTAACATCACATTTTTTTGAGGTGTAATCAACAGATAAACCTGGAGGTTAAAACAGGTATGGCACAGGACTCATGTGAGTCAATATAAATAATAGGGCCACCTCGGTGCCAACTATATACATTAAACTTTGTGTAATATACCGGGATATTTATAATTAAGAGCTATTTTGTTATATTTTGTAACTTTGCTTTATATTGTGTTATTTATTTTCGTTACTTACTGTTGTTACTGTCTTGGAGCAACTGTGACCAAATAATTTCTTCTTGGATTAATAAAGTATTCTGACTCTGATGATTCATCTTATATGAAGATAAAGGCAAATATTCCCTACCATTTATGACCCAAGCCATATAGTTCTTAAAAATGCAACAAACCAACTGACCTGATGGATTATTCAGCCTTGGAGATACTGAGGATAAAGATGTACCTCATCCAGTAACACTTACACTTGTCTGCACTCCACTCAATAACCAAACCAGTGAATAAGAATACTGTATCACATGTCTTTATCCTGTCTTCCTTCTTTCACCCCAACCGGTCGCAGCAGATGGCCGCCCCTCCCTGAGCCTGGTTCTGCCGGAGGTTTCTTCCTGTTAAAAGGGAGTTTTTCCTTCCCACTGTCGCCAAAGTGCTTGCTCATAGGGGGTCATATGATTGTTGGGTTTTTCACTGTATGTATTATTCTAGGGTCTACCTTACAATGTAAAGCGCCTTGAGGCGACTGTTGTTGTGATTTGGCGCTATATAAATAAAATTGAATTGAATTGAATTGTATGGTTAATTCATTTTATTCCGTTTATGAGTAACAGTGCATGTACTTGATATCTGAATATTAATTGCATTTAAAGTGTTACACAGGCTCATATATGAAAAGAGTATTGCAGTAATCACAAATGTCTCTGTGTATGAGACAATGATCTATAAAAAATATACTTAAATATTAAGATATACAGTTAATTAGATACAGAATATGTTCGCATTGCAAATAGAAACCTTAATAGATTCCTACTGTTCAGGTACACACAAAATAAAAAAGATATTTAGCTGTTGTTCAAAAGTCCGTTCACTGTCCTGGACGCAAGGAAAATGTGAGGTACCACACAAACAACGTGCTTTAGCTGTCTTGTCTTAACATATACTCTGCTGGTCGTAACGTCTGAAGTATTCCAATCAAAATGCATCCAGGAACATGGAGATATTTCCCCTGTGGAAAATGGATATTCTCTGTCCAACCAGTGAAGAACTGGGTAGGAGGAGTGGGCCTAAAGAAATTGAGGTCACAGTGTTGGCCCATCTTGATAATAGATTCCTTCCGCTGACAGCTTTACTCAGCGTTTAACGCCGCAGCAAAGCTTTAAAAGGTTTGGATCACCGTGCTTCTCAGCGGGACAATCAGAGTGCTCCTTCTTGTCACCTGCCAGACTGTACTCCTCGGTCCGCTGCACCTTCCACCCAAGAATCATCAGCAGGACGATGCCCATAACCTTATAACCCACCTGTAGGCCCAGGTATCTGCAGGCAGTCAGATAAGTAATAAATGAATGGCTCAGATTTAGATGCACTGCACACATGTGTGATATGCATAGACCAGTCTGAAGTGTATTATTTTAATAAATAAAAAATAAGTCTTTTTGTGCGCACTGAATGGACAATGTCTGCAGGTTTTACAGAATCATCCTTCCTGATTCTAATAAAGAGCATCATTTACAAAATGAGGGTATGAATCTTGTAGCTCACAGTCTGATTGGTTCAGGGGGTTCTCCCTTTCTCCCACCTGATCCCCTCAGAATGGGCTGTTTTTATGTACAGCAAGTTTAGTACAGTTATACATACAAAATTTTACCTTCATGCTATGAAAACATAGCATGAAGGTAAAATGTCATCCAGACTGCAAAGATCAAAGATGTGTTATTTGCAGACATAACCTATTGTTTACACGTAAATGATTTTGACAGAGATGGAATCACATCTAGAAGATGAGCCTGAAATAAAAATTTAGCTAAAAAAAGGAAAACCTTTCATAAGCATCAACCCATCCCACTTGGCGATATGAGCCTTGAAAGATTACCCAGAATGCACTTTATGATGTTTTCTCCAGAGAATTATCAGAAAACAAATCAAACATTCAGGATATCAGTGCTTGTTTCTATTACTCTACAGCACAGACTGGTGCAGTTTACTGACCCAATAATGATATTTCTCATCATACTGATGCTCATAGTTGGCTGAAAGTTTTTAATGTTTCTTTTAGGCTCTCTTTGTTGTGTCGACTCTTTAGTTTTCCACAGTGAACACAAAGACATCACAGAACTGTCACTTTCTGCCACCAGTTCAGCTCTGACCAAAACCTTTGATACGCGTAAAAAAATAAAGTCTGTTCTGAATGATAAATGTTCTCACCTGTTCCTCAACATGTTGTTGTCATAATAACGACAGCTAAACTTCTTTTCACATACAGTTCTCCACCTGAGGCATGATGTGTCGATGGCCATCCCAAAGAGAGCAGGGGCCGGGAGCCAGGCTGAGATAGAGAAAGAGGTCGGGGTTAGCAGGGGTGGCAGCTGGATTTTAAAACTCCCATCATCACAGTTCATACGCTTTTTCCTATAAAATTTCAAATGTGACCTTGACCTTGAAAACACTTTGAGTGAAGATGCATTAGGTTATCAGTCTATGTAAATTTTGATCAAATTTTGACCAATGTTATAGGAGGAGTAGAGATTCTTGTGCATTGTGGAAGTTTGAATGAATGACAGAAGCCTCGTCATGTCATGAACTTATTGGTCCTTCAGTCAAATGAGCTAAAAATTAAATCAGAAAAGATTTTTGAAACATGGGTGATGAAATAATACCACTTTGTATTTATTTATTATTTATTAAACTCTTAAAAATTTCCCACTGTTTGTTAGTTTATTTATATAGCTTGCGTAATTTATTTCTGGGGTCTCTATACAACCAAGACCATTGAAGATGTTTTAGAGCAACACGGTCTTGGAGGTTATCTTGGACTTCGGGGGCAACACTGTGCAAATAAACCTATAGAAATGTATCATTAACACTATAATTTGTGTTTTATTTCAATATTACATCAATTTTCTTTCTATAAACTACAAATGTTTCTGGAGTGTCAGCCTCTTTAGCATTACTAAGCATTTTAATCCTGACTTACCCAGCAGTCTCATGAGTAAAAACTGAATTCCTATGGCAAATGACTTCTCATCAGAAGGAACAGATCTGAAAACCCAGAAGAAGAAAAAAAAATGAGCAACATCTGCATTTTTCATTCCTGCTGTTTTACGTGGCAGTGATTAATTACTTCATGAACTCTCACACATTAGGGGGTATAGGACACAGATCTGTGAATGTTGTTCTTAGCTTTTGTGTTGCCAATCAAGGAATTAGAGACGGAAAAGCAGTGAAACCAAACAGGAGGTGGAAACAAGGAAGGCGAGGAAACTAACATACCCAAACAGAGAGAGACAAAAGAGCGGGAACCTCAGGAGACACCAGGAAAATGTGAGCATAAGAAACATGAGAAACAACAACAATAAAAATCTAAATAGAGCCCAAAACTCAACAAGAAGCTACTAGAAGACAACAAAGAGCCACTGTCCCAATGCAGTTTTTGCAGGTGACTAAATATCTATGTAAAAATTCATATAACATTGATAAGTATTTAACAACGTGGACAAGCACACTGTATCATGCTATCCGTTAGAAGGTTATAACTTTGAACTTACCTTAGCACCATCATGTACATGGGGTTGTGCGTTAGGCAGGCGATGAGAGACGCTAGAGAGATGATAATTATGACTGGATGTAGAAAATGAGGGCAGCCATTCTCACAAGGACCTGGTTTGGCCTTAGTGCTGGCAATACAGCTGCAGTTGGTATACTCCTGTATCCAGAGAGAAAGCAGAGATTATATTTTTTATATTATATTTTAAATTATGTTAACTGTTTGTTCTGATTTTCACGGGTTTTGTCCTGTATCAGATTAAGTTATAATCATTTGTAAGCTTGTAATGCTGTTATGTTTTGGCTGATTTTTGTGGTCCAGAATGTGAACATTAGTAGGTGATTTAGATGTTCAGAAGGTTAAATGAAATGGAGTGGAGTCAGTTGAAGCAAGGAAGCCTCCTGGACACCTGAGAATGGGAGGAGCTCCCAGGGTAGAGCCAGGACATGCTGGAGAGGGTATGTCTCCCTGCTGGCTTTGGAACTCCTCAGTGCGCTCCCAGAGGTGCTCTGTGCATTTCTGCTCTGTCTGCTGCCCCCATGGACCACATGAACATGGACCCGGACAAACAGCAAATAAAACATGGATGGATGAACGCCCTTTCTCACATAAGTGTGAAAAGATTATATTTTTTCAAGAAATAAAGGCTTATAAACAGATCTATTTTCCATTAATATTCTTGATTAAACAACCTGTAAAAATCTGAGACTTTTCTCAAGTAGATGTTTGAATTCCATGTTCAACTCTCCACTTGTGAACATGTGAAACCACGTCAAAGATGAAATAATTATCGTCTGATTACTGAGCATTAATCCATTAAGCTAGCTGTAGCCAGCTCTGTCTGCGTCTGTGCCTCAGTGTTACATGGTGGGCTTACATGCTGAGTCAAACTGACAAATGTTCAAATAGCAGTCACACAATCCACCCACTGAAGGATTATTCACAAGCTGTGACGTTTAAACGCTGCAGTTTTTTCTCTATTTTTAAAACAGCTCTCATTAGTTCTGCGACTAATAAGCATCATATAGATAAATATTGTGAGTTGCTTTTTAGAGTTGAGCCTAGACTGGAAGGTACTATGTCAGTCTTGGACTAACATATTGTATTAAGCTATATCACTACCTCAGTATGACATCCCAAGAACTGAAAGTATTTAAAGAAAAGGTTTAGCCTTAATTACTTTTCCATGAATCCTTAGCAAAACAACAACCAAACAAAATAGAAAGCATTTCATGCATTGGCTGCCTTACTGGGGCCTTGTGTGGGCACACCCAATTGGGGCCCATGTGGGATACGTGTGGGTTTGCTATGGCCACAGAGTCCCATAGTTTACCCACAGCTACCCACTGTGGGCTCGCACAGGCATGTTTGCTGAACGTTGAAGATTCAAGATCCAGGATCCAAGTAACAACAGCAACGTCAAAGTGACTGTTTGTCTTTCATAATGTTATAGTTAAATGTTGAAATTTTAGTTTAAATACTGATGAACCAATCCCAGATATACTTAAAAAACGGCTAATGAACCTTATGGTTTTAACTAAAAAGTGAAAACTGTAACGTTTAGAAGGAAAGTGTTAACCCAACGAGATTTCTGCACAGGATCTCGATGGCATTTTATTTGTGGTATGGATTCCCTGCAGCACTTTAAGCTCTGAAGTACATTACCCTGGTAAAGGTTAATATTACCCCGAGTGAGCAATTTACAGACGCTGTGCAGGAGCAGGGCCAAATGATTACTCTTTGATCCCATACAGAAAATAAGAAAAGAAAACAGTTTTTCCCCCTCTGCTCTAAAAACAAATTCACTCACTTACACAGCATCCACATCTTACATGATTACTGTGCACCAGATAATCTCACAGATTGATTTGGATGATTTATGGTAGGGCCATTTTTTTCCCAGATCCACTCACCAGATAAAAATCATATTGTATTTATACAGCTGAAGAAAACAGTATGGCTTCACTTAACAGAAGCCTGTTTATTTTAATCCGCCATTGTGGAAGGCATAAGCAAGAGAAGGCACTGACCTGAACCCTGTGGGTGTTGTTGGGGTCTTTGGTAAGGTTCGTGCAGCCAGCGTGGCACGGAGAGATGTACTCGATGCCATCGTAGCTGCACACGGGGTTAAAGGTGCTGTTAGGACAGTTGCAGTTTGAATAGCAGCTGGGTGGAGACCTGCGGAGGACAGCAGAGCAGCGAGTTAAACAAAAAGAAGCAGATATGACTGAAGTTTAGATATAATCCAATGCTTGAAGGCGAGGGACTGGATCACAGGTCACTATCATCGGTTCTGAAAAGTGATGAGTGCTGGGTGGTGTTCTTGAGAGCACACTGTGTTTTTAACGGCATGTAGATGTTAGAGACAAAAAAAAAGATGAACACTTTCAGTATTTCCATCAAAATGATGACTCAGGGAAACGTTTTATTGGCTTAGGACCAAAATCTGTCCAATAAAAACAGACTTGGTAATCTTTTAAAAAAAAAACAAAAAAAAACTGTGATTGCAGAACTTTGACTACTCTGCCACAAAATCTGTAATCGCCATGCACCAACACCACACACAAAATATTTAACTTTTCTTAGTTCTTACACATGTTGCACATATATCTTGGATTTCACATCTTTTTATAGCATTTAAAAACATATTCTCCTGTTTTATGGGTGCTTAGGCATCAGTTACTGAGGTCAGCAGAAAAAAAGCAAAAGGTATGCCTTGGAAAGTGGAACTGTTAAATATATTAAGTTTTTTGCTTTTCCTTTGATTTTTGAGTTAGAAATCTGATTTTTAATTATTTACTGATATACTTTTAAAGTAAATCCTGAGCTAATTGTTGTTTTTATTTCTTTATTCTTTCTGTATTATTCTGTTTTTATATTGATGAGCAGTATACCTTTACCTTTATCTTGCTCTTAAATGTGATTCATCTCTTTTTTTTTTATTACATTTTGATTATTTTTTAGCATAAAAATGTAGCATAAAAGATGCTATACAGATTAATAATATTACAGTTATTAATATAAAACACACAAACTTACCAAGACTGGCTGTTCTGGAAATGATTGACCTCTGAAACCTTCTGTGTTGAACAGCCCATCCAGAACAGAGGGATGCAAAAGAGGGTGGAGATGGTCAGCATCACCACAGCGAAACGCGGGATGGCCTTCAGAGAGAGACCCACCCTCTTCATGATGACCCCGCCAGCCAGCATCCCCACAGCCACAGACGGCAGGTTCACAGAACCTGGGAAACACAAGTTACAGCTATGTAAAAAAGATGTCAAAATCTCATGATGTCATCTTCTGATGTAAACTTAATGTGCATAAAGCTGTGCCCGTGCACATGAACTTGAAACCCATGAGCTGAAAACTTTCTCTGTGCTGGATCTCCAGCAGAGCCGACAAAGCCAGGATCCAGCATAAACTGGACTATGCTTTTTACATTCTACAACAACTTGAGTCAAAGATTTCATGTACAAGCAAACAAAGTATTTCTCTGAAGTCTGAGACTGGTTCTCAAGTCCAAACTGAGCTGGGACATTTTTTTTTAGCTTTGATAATTTTATAATTTGTACTCTTTATGTTGAGGCTGTAATGACTTCTGAGTGATGCAACTTACAGTCGTTATCAGACCTTGAAGTGGATTGAAGCTGGCACACACTTCCAGCAACAACATGCGTGCTGCCAAACATGGATGTGTAATTTGAGTTAAACTGAGCTCTGAGCTTGTCTTCAGATAAATTAAACCGCATCAAAAAAATATAAATCCACAGTCTACACGTATTAAAGATATTCACCATAGAGAGGGTGTGATACAGTACTAGCTTCATCCACTGCCAAATGCAGGTGCTTGTTCAGACTTGACCTGAGATTTTATCAGGGGCATGCGTTTGTTTGCCGACATCCTTACAAAAATTACAAGAGTCATCAATGAGACAGAGAGGCCAATTTGTTCAAAATAATGAAAACATTTTCATCAAAGAAAAACTGGCAGCTCAGCTGCTTTGGAAAGTGGCCATATCACAAGCAAACCTACTCACTGCAGAGAATCGATTAAATTATTTTAGCTCGCAGTTTAATTTCACCTCTCTGGAGTTCATAAAATGTTTGAAACATGTCATTAAAAGACTTCACTGTTATTTAAAATATTTAACAGCTGATACTGAAAGGGCTGCAGTAATCTGAAGAATGAGCCAAATGTGGCCTTTATTGGCTGCTGCAAGAGTCTGTATGAAAAAAACCTGAACCTGAGCAGCGAGAGGATGATACACAGAGGTCAAAGACAGGGGGGACTGAGCACACATCAACACAAACACAGGTATGGTGACCAGAGGACTGAACAACGAGGCAGGATTTGGACTTGTTGGTGTGGCACAGGGTTAACTCTGCGTTTTCACACTCCTAGGTACCCTTGCCTCCGAAGAGGCAATCCAGCTCCAGACCCAGGATGTGTTACCCTTTACCCCGGGGTGGAGACAAGCAGACCACCCCCGGTCCTGCAGCAGCAGGGAGGCCCAGCATCCGAGACCCCGGCCAGATGGCTGACTGCTCCTTCCACAGGTGTGGGTGAAGACCCCATACCTCTGTCCACCTGCTCATATGTGGTGTTGCTGTGTGCTGTTTTAAAGTGCATTTAAAACATGGGAGAGGCATGGTGCTTCCTGCCAGAGGGCAACAGATATCAATACGGCCCTTCCCAAGAACCCTCGATGTCTACGCGCATTTAAAATTGAGAGGTGGGCATCAGCGCCAGAGGTGAGGTTGAGTATTCAGACAGTCCTCTGGACGCTGTATAGCACGCCCACCCCCAAGACCCTATATGTATGTGTTATGAGAGTTTGAGTAATGTGGATGTCTAGGTTTTGGAATAAAATCGAGTTGCAGGTGGCCAAAAGGGGATGGACCCTAGTGACATACCTGCACCCCAAGGCCCTGCATGTTTGGGTGGGTGTGATGGAGCGGGAAGAGGGAGGCAGTTGGGTGACCCCAGTAGGAATACTCACTCCCTGGAATCCACCAAGGCCAGGGGGCCCAGGCCCATCCAGACCGGGGCCCACAGCAGCAGAACTGCCAAGCCCTCAGAGCCCAGGGAAGCCCATCTGACCCCACCGCAGAGGAAATTTCACCCACCCCATCATCCAATCTTCTCCCAGACTACATAAGACAATAGTCACCCAGGTTGAGTTAATTCCCCACCTCTCCTATATTTCTCTCCCACCTGCAGAGTAAGCTCCTGGAGAGCCGAGACCTCCTGCAAGAATGTAGTTCCGCTAGTTGAATAGGTCCCCAGTTCCGCCGATGCACCAGAGGCCCCCTGCACCAGGGCTGGGCCACCGTGCACAGACCCACCCACAACCTCGGTGACACACCAACCAGTACCCAAGCCCCCAAGGCCCAGCTAGAGCCCCAGGCCAGAGGCAGAGTTCCCCCAGATCCCCTTTATTAATGTAAAGGAATCATAATTTCTCATGTGCCTCTCACATTAGCACTGTGGTGCAGCAAAGTCTGTCAACTCATGGAGGACATGGGAGAAGTGCAAGCCCACATAAAATACACGGTCAGCATATAAACAGGAAAAGATAAGACACCGCTGGGAAGAACAGAGATAGGCAGTGCACTTACAGGAGACATGTAAGGAAAAGTGATTACCAAGTAAAACAGGAAGTTGAACTTAAGTGGACAAATTAACTAATATAGCAACATGAAAGAGGGAGACAAAGAATGAAAATAAACATGAGAAGCAAAAGAATGTCCATAAAATCAAAGGATAATTTCACCAAATACCAAAGGAGACCCTGGAACCATGACCTCTTTACTCTGGTACCTACCAAAGAGCAGGTTGGCGTAGACAGTTGTAGTTGCATACTGTCGCTCCAGATACTTGTTAAGGAACGTAGCAAGCCCTGCAATCACTGATGAGAAGCAGCACTGGGCCAGGACCAGGATCAGGAACAGAGGGCTCAGCAACAGGTCGACAAACTTTTTGGGAAAACCTGATCAGACACAGACGCAGAGAACTTCAGACACTCTTGATTTTTACTCTGGTACCATTTACTTGTTTTTTGCGACAAAGACACATAAAACTAACAGATCTTTGCAGTCTAAATGTAACACACTCACTCTTCAGGAAGCCCAGTAAAGAGTCCTCATCTTCTGAGCCCGACTCACTTCGAGTCACCTGGAAAGTATCGAGCAGCATACAACCGTCAACTATTATATGCACAATCCCATCAGATGAGAGCATAGCTAGGACCACTAGTGGAACGTAACACAACATTTACTTGAATATTTTATAGAAGCACAGTTTTATTGTACTTGTAATTTATTAAACTCTTTCTATGTTATGCTGCTTTCTACTTCTAATATTTACAAATATACTTTCTACTTTTTGAATAAAGCATATAATATTTATTACAAAGCTTTTCTTGATACATAAATCCACTTTTTTTTTTAATGCTGGGCAATGACTTCATCAGAAGCTGATTTTAATCACATCAAAGTAATCTTTGTAGTTCAGCTGAGAGTATACAAAACATATCAGATGGTATGGCATGAAATGGAAAATGTAGTAAAATTAATATTTGTATGATCTGGTGACTTGTTAGTCATGTTAATGGTCTGATGGTGCACTATAGGTGTTAGAGGGGAATTTGTCAAGTGTGCGAACCCACCTGGAGGTTCTGGTGAAACACTGCAGAATGGAAAATTGAACTCAAATTATAAATGAGCCACCTAATAATTTCTGCTCTGAGCTCCAGTGCATGTGCCTTCTTTGGACACGGCCTTGGTGCTACTGCTGCTCTTTCTACATTCTGCAGTACATAAGCAGATGTTGCCTGAGCTCACCAACTCCTGAGCCAGAAAACAGCAGGCACATAGATGGAATTTGGCACTTGATGCTGAGCTTAAATTGTGACTCCTGCCAAAGTCCTTCTAGATGAACTGGAACACATCTAGGCACTTATTTAGGCAGCTAAATTAGCTTTCGTTTCAGTGTTCAGTTTGACATAAATAAAGATTCAAAAATATTGCCTCTGATAATTATACTTGTATCACCATTCTCCCATAAGCTTCAGTTGTCATGTCCCTCTCTCCTAATAACTCTGCTGCTACCAGGCTCTAATCCAGCAGTGACCTGCGCCAGCCCAACATAGTGCCAGTTAACCACAATACGGCACACTGCCCAGTTCAGCCTGCATTTACTGTCCAGTATAAAATGTGAAAGTTATTATCATTTAATTTGCCGTCAAATACATAACCAGAAAACACTGCATTAGATGTAAGCCTTAAAAGTCCAGTTGTATCAAATGCTGCTTGCTGAGCAGTCCTTACCTCTGAAAATAATCTCTTATCTTCTTCTCCTGTCCCCTCTTTCATACATCTTTCTCCATCGTTTTTTTCTCCCTGGGAAATACAGAAGCTGTACCTTTAGCTTGCTGACAGATTGAGTGCCAAATTCCACAAAAACCTTTTGTGTGTTGGCTGATATTTGTTGAGCTATTTGAAATTGCACATCTGAAATTCACTGAGACTTTTAAAAAAAAGAAGAAAAAAAAGCAGTTAGTTTATGCTACAGAAAGTATGTTCATTCCTCTAGAGCTAGCTGGAGGAGCACAACTTTGCTGACTTGTTAATGACTTATGTAGCATAGATGCATGGCATTGATGAGGAGGACAAAATGAAGCTTGCAGGCAGAGAAGACATATGAAGAAGATATATGAAGATATACTAGACTCAGAGATAGGACGATGGGGTTTAGATATCTGAAACAAGCAAGGTGGGGGTGGGGGGCATTTGCCTTCTGGAGGTTTTCTGGGTACACCCAACTGGAAGGGAAGATTGTAGATCTCTGTATATCTATACGAACAATTGAAGGCCAGTCCACCTGATCTGACTTTTAATGGATGGATGGATGGATGGATGGATGGATGGATGGATGGATGGATGGATGGATGGATGGATGGATGGATGGATGGATGGATGGATGGATGGATGGATGGATGGATGGATGGATGGATGGATGGATGGATGGATGGCGCAAACTTTAACCACTGATAAGATGCCCTAAAGCAGTCAAACACGAGTTGTCGCCCGTAAAGACTCGATTCCATCCCTTCGGATGGCTTTAAAAATGTGAAAGTTTTACAGCTTTTCCTGCTGATAAAGACCTCCTCAGCAGCCATTCACAAAGCACCAAAATAATAAAATGATAGATTTATGCAATTTTACACATATACTTCTTCCAGTTTAAGCCCAAAAAGTCTTGCATACAGATTTCTTACATTTACAACTGTCTCGTTTTTTTTTAAATGTAGAAAAACCGAGACATACTGTTCCTTTTAATATATACTTCATCTTGTATTAAAATATCTCACTGATTAAAGGCGTAGCTAAATGTCTTTACACGGACACTGGAGTTTTACATAGTGGTTAGTTTTGTAAATACACTTATATTAAATATAGTTTGTCACACTCACTTTTGAGCTTAGTTTTAGTTAACCATAATAACCTTTCAGCTATCTAAACTGACCCTTTGTCACTTAAATCCACACGTTGACATTCCAACACACTCCTGGTAGGTGCCAGTAATAAGCCCGGAGCTGTCAGTGTCTGATTGAGGTATTTTCATCTATTGTTTAGCTAAAATAAGCAGTCAATAGAGATCCTCACATGTTCAGTGAGTAATGAAGACAGGGACATTTATGGGAGGCAGGGGCACAAATTCAGACATACCGGAGAGCATATGGAGGCTCCAGAGGATGAAAATCTCACATGCTTGATCTCAATCTTTCGAGGAGCACTTCAAAGTTTCTCTCTCCTTTCATGTGACATTGTCCTAAAACATAAGCCTCTGTGTCTTTGTGCTGCATTCATGTGACGTGGGAACATTAGACTAAACTGACAAGCTCTGCACAACAGCATTCAAAATCACCCAAAAGCTGTCAAACACTGCAATGAAAAGATTTCTGTGGAGTTTTTGTCTCTCAAAAGATTTAGTTTAGAGCCTTTTTATAAGAACATGCCTGCCGTTAGTTTGAATCTGTGAGAAAGTTTAAAAGATGCATCACGTTTTTCCTCAAACCTCTCCCTTTATTATCATTTTTTGTGTTTTTTAAAACTTTTTATTTGCATAAGTCAACATTCATCCATCGCTTATTTATGCATTATGAATGCACTGGGGGAAAATGCTGATGATGATCTGTCCGTCTAGTTTGAAGATTACTTCCACTTTTTGTGTGCTACTTTCAGCTAACCACTTCCCCTCTTCATCGATAACGTTTATGTAATTATGTCTGCTGTTTGCTCAATTCCGTTAACTAAATCAAAAAACACTTTTGGGGAACTGATGACAGACTAGATTATGAAAGATGAATGTTTTTAAAATTTTCCAGCAGGGGGCGTCTCCTCTGGTTGTAAAGAGAAGTCAAACCTTACAGAAGTATGTGGGAAAATGGCCAAAGTGCACACTTGATTTATGAGCCCTTTAAAAACTTTCCTGATGAGTTTATGGGCTCTAGTTTCAAGTGTTTGGGGTTTTTTTTTTTTTTAATACAGGAAGATGACTTTGTGAACTATACTCTGTGAATTATAGGTGGTTGGAGGGCAATTTGCTACCATATGAGTGTCCCCTCAGTTTCACAGTCAGAGGCATTCCTCTGTCCTTGTATCTGGCTTTAAAACATGCAGAAAACAATCATTTTGAGACATCACAACAGCACTTACTATGCGATACGTGAATTCACGGTGGATAAGTCAGTTTTAAAAACACAGTTTATGATTACTGATGTTTTTCAGATATTACAATGGACTAAAAATAATTAAAAAAAAAAAAACAGTTCATTAATGAATTTTTTACCTTAAAGTAATTGATGTTTTCAACCACTAAAACTATGTTTTAAAGCTTTAGGCTGCGTCACTTTGCTTATGTAATTTTCCTGCATATGGGTTTATATTTTAGGAAGGAATTTTTGTAAAAAAAAACTTTTCTACATCACAAGATATCACTAGTAGTTCTTAGTTTTTCTAAGAATTGTACTTTGGCCCAGCTGAACTTTTTTTAACCGGTCAAGTTAAAGTTGGAAGTGAAACTGTGGTTTCGCAAAAAAACACTTCCTGTGGAATAAGAAGCTTTAGCTTATCTATGACTAATATTTTTCTTCAAGCATTTCACAAGTGCAAATTTTTATGTGAAATCGCTTCAGTGAGGTCAAGAAGACTGAAAACGTATTTGTGCCTTAAAGA
>VURO01008834.1:14962-25665 GCA_015108175.1 Pelvicachromis taeniatus
ATTAAAAAACGGAAAAAAAAAAAAAAAACAAGAACAAAAAACAACCTGTAGCGCTGACATTAAGCCAGCATATGTCCGCCAAATGTGACATAGAGAACATTGTCCCTGTTTCCTTCCAATATTTACAGTCACATTATGAATGCTTCTTGTGGATTTCAAAGTCCTGACACATGGCTCTGCTGTTTAACAGACTCTTATAAGAGTGAGGCTTACATGGTCTTGCGAAGCCATGGTACGGGGGAAGAAGAAGTAGGGGATAGAAGTGAGAACCAGGCAGCCGGTAGAGATGAGCAGGCCCATCCACCAGGCACCGATCCAACGAGGATCGCCAGGTCTGAGTTCGAGCGCAGCTTCTCCTGGAATTATCAGTGAAAAACGCTGTAAGCCATCCATACCTCTTTAACCCTTCAATCAAATGACTTCCAGACTCAGTTTTACCCAAATCTTTTCTGTTCACGTCCACATAGATCTGCAGCATGGCTGAGCCCAGCAGGTAGCCGATGGCAGGCCCGAATACAGAAACTGCAAACAGGATGGCTGTGAATGATAAGAGACGGGAGGCTGTGATGGAGTGTTGAGCTGCTGCCAGTCAAATACCTTACCATTTCAAAATATATTGTATTTTTCCTCTAAAGCCTCCAAACGGATTCTAAAAGATTCCAGATTTAACCTTCAAGCTATTTTAGCAAGTGGGGTCATTTTTTGTACAATATTTCATACGGGAATTAAAAAAAATATTTTTTTAAACGGTTCCATCTGTATTTATCCTTCATCCATAACAGATATTCTACAATATTCCATGGAAAAATTGGGGTTAACCTGGCTTATCTCTGTGAATCACGTTGTTTTAAACATCACTTTGGGGAGTAAACTTCTGACTCGAGGCTTCTGCAGGAATAAATCTTAATATTCAAGGTCTGTTAGCCACAGTTTGGTGTAAAGCAATAAAGCATGTAATTTAAAGGGGAAAATCAGAAATCAAAGCTAATTTTCTTGCAAACAGACATATTTTACACAACCTTTCCATAGCCTCGCCATATCAATGGACCAACTGATAGAGGAATTTTTTCTGTCTGTGGAAGAACTTTATCGCAAAAAATTTGAATGGCAGCCATGTTTTCCTTAAATATGTTTTCCTTATTCTTTCCTTGGAAGAATAAACACTTCTACTGATGACTCGAGTTTCTGTGTCTACTTCAGACGTGACAGCGATGACGAGCAGTACTAAGAATCTAAGCTTGTTCGAGAGTTCTAGCAGCTGGTTGCTGAACACTTCAGTGATTTGATATCATCTTCTAAGCTGTCTGTAGACAGAGTGATGACTTTAGCTTTCAGTTTCACCAACACTAAATACTCGTATTTTCACTCTTTGTGTTTGTATATTTTTTCAGCTTTTCCACACGAAACCCTGCAAAATAATTCAGTGTAACATGGTCCCATCTATCTTTGAACTGCAGGTCATTCACCTATGTAGAGAGGGGAATTTGCAGGCCCAGCAAAATCATCAATGTAGGAAATCCCATAGGGCTGAATGGGCACAGTTCCAACACCAAAGAGCAGCTGAGCGCTGGCCATGAGCAGCCACAGGTTGTTGGTGTCGGTCAAATGTCGCGTTTCATCACGGTTGCATAAGTCTGTGCTGTTTGCCGTGCTCTGCAGGTTACACATGTCGTGGTGATCTGGTATCCAGCACCACACACACACACAGAGTAGAAAACAAGGAAAATGATAGTTAAAAACAGGCCAGAAGACACAGATGTACTACTTATTTAATTTCCTGGAGCTTTTCTGACCCTCCGCTGACACTCTGTATGACTTTAACTGGGGGCAAAGCGAAAAGGAAGAAGACCATTGTTATTGCAAATGGAATGCCCCAGAGGTAATTGTAATCTTCTTAGCTTTCAGAGAGTGCACAGAGATTATGAATTTCCTCTTGATTCATGCAAAAGTTCAGCTGGAGAGGACCAGGAAGGCTTTCCAAACACATGTTAAAGAACACAGAGAGCCAAACAGCAGTAACTTGTTTGACTCCCACTGAGTCCTATGAAGCCTTTGTTAGAGGATGCTGCAACTCTTAAGTAAAGCCTCACAAGTCTTTTGGACATATTTGTACACATGAAATCCCCCTCAGCTCTGGACAGAGTCACAGGATGGCAGTGTCAGCGGAAGACAGAGCAGCAATGTGTTTATAGCTTCATCTTACTATGTAAAACGGAGCCGTATTCGTACGGCTGGGACAGGAAGTGAGGCAAGGTCAGCATCATGGCACTGATGGCCATCAGCAGTCCACCGACACCAATGACGCGAGGACGGTGGACCCGATTCCCAAAGTAGCTCACGAACACAATCAGCATGCAGTTACTGACCTAAGAGAGAGGAAAATATCAAAGAGGAGCACCACACATAATGCATTAAACTCAGGGTGTCACTGTTGTGCAACACTGCTTCACTTGGTGCAATCTAGCACAATCCAGAGGTAATATAAGGAACCATAATTAGATGTCACTTTAAGGTGTATTCGTATGTTATTTACACGAAATGTGGGCCTTTCTGCAGAATGTTTTCCTTAAGATGCCTTCGTGTGTTACAGTGGATTCCACAGCCCGAGCTGTGAAGATAAAGGATTAAAGATCGTTTTTGCCATCTGCACAGGATTGTGGTCAGACCGCAACTTCAGGGAGCGATTTAAAAATAGCAGCCACAGTGGAAGCGGCCTGAGGTGCCTGACGAGGTGACCTTGAAGAAGAAATTTCAATTTTTACGAGCCAGTTTAGTGCACACAACTTGCATAGCACTGTAACTGCTGTCGGTGCAGTTCAAAGTGCTTCACGGGGGAAAGCAACATATAAAATATGTGTGTGGAGGTTGTTTGTTGTGTTTTCCTCCCCGTCAGTTCCTGTGTCTTCTCTACTGTTCCCTAAACTCGCCTCGTACTCTGCACACTGACTTCCAGGAATGCTGAAGCTATTCTCTGCTGTGAGAGATGATTGGTTGGTATGGGGTCATTTTGTCTTTTTTTGATCTCTTATCTTATGGCTTTGTACTCCGATAAGACGCGAACAACATTTTTAACACAATGTTAAACCTGAATCTGTTTCACTAAGCCCCTTACCCTGCTTTGTAATCCAGATCTCTGGAGACAGAAACCATCACAACAGTAAAGCTGCAGGACAAAGATCCAAAACAACTGCATTAAAAAAAAAGAAGGATAAATTCTCCATGTAACTGAGAAGAAGTGCAAAGCTGGGTGATAATTGTCTGGATTTATCACATTAATGAGACTACACATTACACATAATCTTTTGATCTGGCGTTACTGAGAAAATATCCACCAGAGGAGCTTTAAAGAAACAGGAAGTAGATAAGCTAAACTCGTTTTTCATGGAGTATCACCACAGAGACAGCAGATGGTGGTTTATTTGTGACTGTGTTTGACAAACAGAAAACATTTATGTGTGTGAAACATTTAAAGCTCACTGGAGTATGAAAAAACCGAGTGACCTCTTCGCTGAGCATGTACAGAAACAATCTCTCATCACTCCTGACGCCTGCATCTGCAATAAAACTGTTCCAAAATACTCGAGTCCCACTCGGATTGTCAGGAAGCGTGATTTTGATTTGTTGCTTGCACTTCAATTCCTCCTTTGTCATCGGCATCCTTGAAATAAAGCTATCATGATCTTACACTGCATGAGAGCAAGTTATTGTTGGCTCCCACCTCGTGCAGAGAGGAAATGGTTCCCGAGGAGTAGCTGCTGAGGCCGAAGCGTCTCTCGATTGTGCTGATGGTGCTCTTGAAGTAGGCGCTGTACAGCATCTGGGACAACTGCAGGAGGCCGTGGCAGAGCACGAACAGCTAGGACACAGAGGACAGGTCGTTTTAGTCTTTCGGTTTTGTTCGTGAAATACTGGAGTGTGGAAATATGCAGACAAAATGTGCAACAGTGAGAGGATCTGTAGCTAAAACAGGGTGAAGTCATAAATGTCAGCTCCTCTGTAGCAGTTTTAGCTGGAACCATCAGAAAAAGCCTAAAGTAATTAGTCTTAGAGGATTAAATTGTTATGAACACAAAACAATTCAGAGGAAACGCATTATCACAAAAGACATCTCCACTTCTGAGTACATACTCAACTCCACCGCATTCCTTCAACTCCTTTCCAAGTATGACACAAGGCTTCAGGCACACCAACCAAAAACTTTGCAGACAGTTAGCCTCTTTCTGCAGGTAAAAGTTTGTGTATTCTTACCCAAGAGCTAAAAACAGCAGACAAAAGTGCCATGGTTATATTTGTAACAGCAATTAAAGTGTAAAGTTCATAATATACTCTCAAACATACGGCCTGTCATAGCTTCCTGTCCTGGTTGCTGGATGGTTTTTGTAAAACAAAAGAAGGCATTAAGCTGTGAATCAGTTTCATAACATCAATTATAGAAACATCACATACGGTAACGTAAATATGGTAGAGATTTTTTTTAAAACAACAAAAACCAAACATGAAATTATTGAAAAAGTCCTGGAATGAGATCCAAGCTTTCACAGCAAGTTTTATTTTCTATACCGTGCTGCTTTCTTTGCTTCGCTTCAGCAGCACGACTTCATGATGTGGAAAATCTCAGACATCCATCCATCTTTCTCCATGGAAGGAAATCTCAGACATATTCTTAAAATTGTGATTGATTATGACATGTTCGCATGTAAAAAATGTATATTAATGTTGTCTGCTTTGTTTTTAGAAGGTTATTATGTATTTGTTTTACTGGTCTTGTCCACTGAAGATTAAATAAGGTTGTAACGGGGTGTATGAGTCTGCTAAGTTTTAGGTTTCTCAATGTTTCCTAGAAATCAAAAGTAAAGTTTCCAAAGTCATGATTTGATTATTTTCTGAAAAACGACGCATCTGCACCGCAAAAGCAGTAACGCGTTAGCGCTTCTCTGGTGCTCCAGAGCACAGCTCCAACAGAGGAATGAAATCATCGATCCAGTGACAACGTTTTGGGATCGTTTCAGGAAAACTTCTTCATACTGCGTCGCCATCTGGTTGAAGAATTTATCTCCAAGACTTTCTCTTCACACCCAGATCAGAGTCGCCCCCTGTATGGACTCCCAGTGATCTGAAAGAGGAGTGACTTGCTTCTCTGTGTGTCAGAAGGCTTTCACAGACACACTGCTTACTTTTTGCTTTGAAGATACATTGTTGAGATTAACAGTGAACTGATTATGAAAACAGTGATAAATCCCAGTTTTCAGCATGTTTACCCTCTGCCAGCTCATCTGAGGGAGAATAAACTCTGCATTCGCCCCAGAACAGTTAATGCTCCTATTAAAGCGTGGCTTTATGGTTGGTTAGCACACACAATGGATCCTTTAACACGGCTGATAATATGTCATCTTCATTTTCTATCAAATAGGCTTCAATTACCTAAATGATTTGACAGCACCTATCTGCACAGGCAGGCAAATAACTTCTTTTGACCAATTTAAAATATTTGAGGTCAACTTTGACCTCATTTGAGCATCTTAACAAAGTCAAGTCAACTTCAACTCCTTCTGTAGATTATTTTAGGAGAAAAGAAAGAGCCTCTGGAGACAAACATTTTTTAAATATTGTGAGAGGGTCGGCTGTACTGATGACCATTTTTACACAAGAATGTACACAGACCAGAGAAAAACAGCTCCAGCAGAGATTTATATATAACACCTAACCAGTGGGAATGTTTGGGGATGGACAGAAAGAAGTAAGCACAGTAATGACGCTACAGTTTTCGATGACCCTCTATGAACAGCATTTGGTGAGAGTGGGAAGGAAGAACTCCCTTTTAACAGGAAGAGACCAACAGCACTGGGCTCAGGGTTTACGGCCATTTATTAAACGGTTCAAAATAGCATGAGAGTGCAATCCCCAAATAGTGCTCATAGATGTGGTTAGCTTTAAGGATGATTTACAAAAGTCTTTCTAAACACAGGCTATGTCAATAATCTCGTCCCTGTACTTGGAGAAAGACTAGAGAAGCAACTCCATTAAATACATGAGCAACAAGATCAGTCTTGTCACTGTGTTCTCTTTGCAGATACTGACAGTGTATATTTAACTTTAACGCCAAATCACAGTTTGCGCTGGCACAACACATTAGCAGATCTGACCCATAAAGAGCAGTGTAACAATATAAAGGTAAAGAAATCAGGCATTTCCTCACCTGAGGAGAAAAAAGGTTGGACAACGTCTTTTCAAAGCATGGTTTAAATGACAGATTCCGATCTGTAATAATGTTTAAATACATGGACATCACCATTTGCCATTTTTTAAAAGCAACTCAGATTTTCCTCTATTCAACTGTGTGAATTTGAAGGATTGTTCTACTGAAAGGGAAAAGAACAGATAAAATGTATTTAATTGGAAAAACTGTGCTGTTTATTAAAAGGAAAACATTTTACAGACTTTAAGTATTTGGATTCTCTGAGCATTATTCACTTACTTCTCCTTTTTGAACACTTTTAGCTCTCTAACTGGAGGTCATTGTCCCAACCTTCAACCCTGCTGGGAAGGGAAGAATTGAGGGAAGTTCACTCTTGAATTCCAAAAGCTTTTATTTTCGTGGACATGTGTTGTGGTTATTTTGTTTTTATATGTGTCCTAGTCGAGCAAGGGGGGGAAATAAAAGGAAAAAAAGTGCATGAAATGTGTACGGACTCTCTGAGGATACTTAAAAGTAAGTATGTGCACAGGTCGCCTCCCCTTATTGTGAAACAAATATAAAACAGGTTTTCTGCACAATAGCATCGTGAACAAAGGAGCGCTGACACTTAAAGCAGTTAGTCACTCTGAAAAATGTGTTTATTCTCCAGTTGAGTAAGGCTGATATTACTCACATATCAGTTTGCTAAATATACTGGAATGATGCATCCAGGAGATGGTTGGTTTAACATTTTCAAAACTGCACATTAACGCTGACTGCCCAAGCCTTGGGTTATAGGCCACACTTTAAAGTGTGCATCAAGCCAAGTGCATCAAGTCTAGCACGCAAAACAGTGACCTGTGAATACCAATGACATGTTCAAATGCCAAACCTTGTAGTAGAAATAAACACAGTTTAGGGTGTGTGGATATTTCATTAGTTTGAATAATTAGCAGATATCTGTAGGTGATGCTGCCATACAGTCCCTGAGTTCTGCTTCTTTATTAAAAATGTAAATATTTAATGTCAAAATTAATAAACTGAACATTTCCTTTATTGCAGTACCTTCACTGCCCACCAGGGGGCTATGGAAAAACACTTTGGTTTTTCACTTTACACTTTAGAGCTTATTGAGATGACCGTGTCGTTATTTAGAACTACATGCAAAAAACTGTACAACGTATCAGTACATGTGCCAATATGGCCATTTTTATTCTCTAGAAATCACTCAGCTGGTCTCTGGTGTTCACCTCTGTTTGCAGTTTGTGCTACTCCAAGCATAGGATCTGTCAGCAGTAGACATGACAGTTGTGCTTATCTTCTCATCTTACCCCGAGAAAGACTTGACTGTGACTCAGCCACAGACGCTAGCCTCATGCTCAGGTGCAGTGAGGCTTTCGAATGCTTCTCATGCTCCTGGTCATGATGTAAATACCCTGCACAGAAACTTGGCCCAAACGCTGGCAAAGCTATCCTTAAAGAGAGGTTGATGGTGTCACCTGGGTGTAGACTCCAGGTGTAACTCGAGAGGACCTAAGAAAACAAGGAGAACGTGCGCTTGAAGCTGAGCAAAAAGAAAGCGGCGAGCGGTGCAACGTGCAGCAGTACCAAGGAAAGATGGATGGATGCGATTGCTTCGTGTGAAGCCTTTGTTGACCGGAGAACAAAGAGAACAGCTTTATAACTTTTTACTCGTTTGATGTTAGACTGGAGACCAACAACTATTCAAAGCTCTGGCGGCACAGTGTGACTGAAAAGGCTGCAGGGATGATTTAGAAACAGCTTTCTGACGAATGGCTTGCTGCTCCGCTCATGCTGAACTGTTCCCATTGTCTAAACATAACACTACACACCCTTGAAGTTCAGGTGCAATCTCACAAATTTCACTATGAAGTCTGAGGATGATGTGAAGACACCTGCAGGATGAGCCTCACTGTTTCACTGTCCTCCACCCTGCTTATGTTTGCTTGACTTCAGCGGTGGAGGGCTTTAAAGTGAAGATAAACAGGAGAAGATTTGCAGCGGCCGGACCCACCACAGGCGACGTGAGAACATCGAAGGTAAACACTCAGAAGATTTCAAACTCAAATAAACGCTCTCCCTCCGAAAAGCTAAGAAACGTCTTCCACCCCCCACCCCACCCCAAGGCAACCTATTACTCATCTGTGTCACTCAAACGGTGAAGAAGAGGAGTCATTTCTCTTAGAGTTTTGAAAGCAACCGCCAGTGTTATGCATAAATATTACTCACAACACAAGAACAAAGTGTTTTCCTCCCATTACTGCCGTAAAGGGAACAACAACTGCTCCTTTTGGCACGCGTTTAGGCAACATTTCTCCTTCGAGTCAGTGCTTTGAGACTTTTAATAGTAGAGCCAAAGCACCTAACAAAACTGGAGCTGGATGCGGATCCCGAACACATAAAACTGCTGTCAAAAGTGCTGTCAAATGAAGTTATTAGTGATGGAAAAACAAAGCTATCAGCACTCTTTTCTGTCAAGAATTTGAAGCAGAAACACGATGAAATTTCCACAACAAGGATCCGATTGGCAAGCAAGAAAAATAAAAAAAAGCTTGTGCTCAAGGCACTAAAACTGCTTCTCAAAGTTTGGATGACTGAGTGACAATCAAACAGCAACCTTGAACCAACAAAGGCCGTATGCGCTTTAGTTTAGTCTCTGCCTCTAATGTCCACTAGAGGCTCCAAAAGTGAATCAAACTCTCATGTTAAAATTTTCTGCTGTTTTGATCTCTACATTGAGTTTTTTTCCCATTTACAGCATCACAGAAGCATCATTGTTTCCATGATGGTGTCATTTTTCAGCCCCAGAGGTTCATCTTTGGTGAGAAACACAGGCGGACTAGGATGCCTGTGTTTCTCACCACTCACTAAGTTGTTTCTGTATTTTTTAATAATAATAATGACAAAACATGCAAATAAGATGCTGAAGCATCAAAAATGTGGAAGTTCAAAACTAACCGGTGATTTCCGAAGGCTGCATCCATCATTTATATACAAAAGAAATGACGAGCTGCAGTATCCTGCAGCATGACATGAACTATAAGTGAATAAAGAAAAGTTAGTGCTTCATTTCTTTTCCATATGAAAGGTTGGAGGGCTGCTGTCGGCCCCTGGTCCTCACTTTGAGAACCTAAATTAGTCAAAACTGAACATTTTTCTTTGTTTCTGAAGGTGAAGCAAACTTAATTTTGCTTTTTAATTGCTTTCGCTGAGTAAAGCAATTAGTCTCCGATTGTTGTGGATGTGGTTTAGGATCAGCAGTAACAGCAGGACTTACAGCGAGTGTGTGTCTGTACATGTTTACATATCTTTGTGAGGACAGAAAAAAAAGGAAGTTTACTATACTTGTGGGTACCAACAATCACTTATGGGGACAAAGTGCCCGTGCGCACCAGTTTGAAGGCGTTTTTGAGGCTCAAAATGTGGTTTTAGTGTCAGGGTTATGGTTGGGTTTAGGCTGAGGGTTAGGGTGAGCTGCTAGGGAAGCACTATGTGTTCCCTAGCAGCGTGTGTGCGCGCGTGTGTGTGTGGACGGGTATTAACATCTTCGTGGGGACCAAAAATTGGAAGTTTACTATACTTGTGGGGACCAAAACCCCGGTCCCCACGGATTTGAATGCATTTTTGAGACTCAAAATGTGGTTTAGTGTCAGAGTTACAATTAGGTTATGGTTAGGTTTAGGTGAAGGGTCAGGGTTAACCATTTATTTTTGATGGTTAGGGTTAGGGTAAGCGGCTAGGGAAAGCATTATGTCAATGGGATGTCCCCACGAGGATATAAGTGTGTGTGCGTGTGTGTGTGTGTGTGTGCGTGCGTGCGCGCGCGTAAAGGGCTGTTTAAAAGTTGAGTCTCTGTCAAACATTGCACTGTTTGTCAGATTTAAAAGAGTTATTCTAACATTTATTCAGAATTTGATGAACTGCTTGAAGAAATTAAATAAGAAATTTACCATTTTTAGTCTTTTGAATACAGCTACCTTGGGTTCCTTGAAAGGTGCTACATAAATTAGTTATTATTAATATTATTAAGAATAACATCATCAGCTTAAGCAAACAATAATCTTTAATCTGACCATCTTAAGGTGGCACTTTGCTTGAACCTGTCAATAAAACTTGATTTGCAGTTGGTGACTTAAAGTCCCCAAAACTTTATAAAAAATATAAATTCATATAATATTATCAGACTTAAATGTAAAATTCCAAAGTTTCCTCTTTTAACAATCAATTAAAATATAGAAAAAAGGGACTTTTTACATTTATTGATAAACACATTTTTACACGTTTGATTGAAAACAGTCCTTTAAGGTTTTCATTCGGAACTACATGAAAGTGCCTAAAATGAGAACATTTATTTAATTTATGATTAATTAATATTTAAAATTCGCGTAACACTTTAAATAAGATGAAAGCGGCAAGTTCTTCCCTGCAGGTCACCTTCAGCATTATCAGCCCAAGCAACAAACACTCAATCTGCATTTAAATCTGATTTCAATTAGGTCAGGTTAAA
>VURO01008834.1:29846-45414 GCA_015108175.1 Pelvicachromis taeniatus
CACAAAATAAAATAAACAAAACCAAAAAAAAAAACACACAAAAAAAAAAAACACAAAACAAAACAAAAAAAAAAAATATACAAAAAAAAAAAAAAAAAAAAAAAAAAAAACAAAAAAAAAAAAAAATAAGAAAAAAAAAAAAAAAAAAAAAAAGAAAAAAAAAAAAAACCCCCCCCCCCCCAAAAAAAAAAAAAAAAAAAAAAAAAAAAAAAACCATACAAACAAGAAAACCACTTACTCTTAACTAACTGAAGCCTTTCATTGAACTACCAAATAAACACAGGTGTAGGTTTGCAGTGGTTGAAAACCCATCTCTAGACAAAAAGCTCCACAAAAAGACACGATCTGCTTCTAAATGAAGAACTATCCCTCAGCAGTCAGTCTGTGTGTAAACATCTTCTTGATCCTCTTCCTCCATCTCCCCAGCATCCTCCTCGGTCACAATCATCCTCTGCATCAGACCTTCTCTATACTTCTCCATCAACACTTTCACAGCAAACATCCCACCTGCAGAGCTCTGCTCACTGATCGTCACCCCTCTTCTTTATATTGTCGCAGGTCTGGTGTGTGTCTGTGTATTTTAGGCCCTTTGGCAGCTTCTAACAAATTTAAACAAACTTCAGCAATCTGTTTCGCTCAGTACTGCACTTTTCTTTTCACACCAGACCTACACCAAGAGCATCCTTACCTGCTATCAATTATTTTTCCGGCCTGAGGGCCACAGATATAATTGATAGCATGCAGGTTTGGAGGGACTTGTGAAGAAAGGGATTTAGGGACTCGAACCAAATTAGATTTGAGATAACTTTCCATTACGACATCCTAAAGAAGTGTGGCGTTCATGTGACTTTAGCCTAAAGCTGAAAGAGGCGAAACAAAACCAACTGACATAAAACAATGAAGCACAGAAGTAATCTCTGGTGCTAAAGCTCTCCACCTTTCAGAATCTGCATCTTCTTTCCATATCTAAAGCACTGTCTGATAACTGCTTGGCTCCAAAATGTGTTTTTTTTTTTCAGCATCGTCTTTCTTTGCCAAGCACGTGCACACACGATGTATTCGAGTGTTTTTCGCGCCTCTCAATGAACTTAAACAGTAATGCAGCAGACATACAGCAGAGCTGGAACAACAAAGCGCAACAAAGTCAAGATAAATGTGCGTTTATCTGCCTTGTGGGGGTTTCACAGTCTGTACAGCAAACAATATCCTCTATTCTTAGTGATTCAGCATGGACAGGAACCAGCATACATTTACTGGGCTTACTGGAAACATGGATGTAAAGTTGCAACGTCAACTGGTTGGTGAATGGGTTAATAAGTGTCTGATGTAGCATTTTCTGACATAAAATAATGACGCGCAGAAAAGAAAATGCACAGCAGTGCAGAGGGAAGCTTATTGAGTAATGCAGACACTGGGGGATGATTCACTGTAGCTCGGTACCTTTAGATACAGCTTCCCTCACTATGGTTGCGACTTTCGAGGAACTACAGAAAACACGCTTTGGATGAAGAGGAAAAAAAATAAAAGACAAACGGGTGGGGTAATATATTCAAGAGATTCCATTTAATTTGTGGATATGAAATTGGAAGCAGTTAACAACCTTATCTCAACATGCAGTGACCATAAAAAAAACAAACCAAAAAAAACAAAACACATCATAAAGATAGTGGAAGGATACGATGAGACCGAGCTGGTGTGTGTGTGTTCACAGTGACCAAATCAAAATGAGTCGAAAAGTCGTTTGAAGAGCTGCGATGTGACACCGAACAACCCAGCTCAAAAACACACTGTACACAGAAGATGGACGTAGTAATGACTTGTTCTGTGGGTGGACACAGCAAGTGACACTTGTGAGGCATTTTCATAAACCTTGTGCCAAAACTAAAAGGCATCCAAATGTGTTTGGAGCCATGTCTGGAACATTTAATGCAAATATTTGATCGATTGTGGTTTAAGGTGACACGGCTTTGTTTTTTTTAAAGAACTTGCTCTGGTGATGTTTGTTTTCTTTCACTTGTTTCTGATGTTTTTCTGCCACCAGAATATACACAAAACCACAAAAGCCTCAGTATAACGGCCGCACCATTCTATTCTCCGTTGTCTCCCTGACAATGACACCGTACAACAAAAGTGACGTCACATCTGCCGGTGCAAACCGCCGCTTCGGTGTCGTTTCAGGCCATGACTACACTGTCAGTGAGCTTCTACCAAATGAGCGTGCCCGTGCCCGTGCCCGTGCCCCCCTCCACCCACACACACACTACACACGTACTTTAGTACTTACTGTACTTTAGTAAGAAGCAGATACATCCCGCAGATTCTGCCCACCATGATTTATTTCCCTCTGAAATCAATCCAGCTTCGAACGCTTGGTTCTCAGACGCGTCGATCTGATGTTGGGGGCGAGAATGCTCACCACGATGCTTCACTAACCAACTGGTCACATCACATCCACCTCTTACACACACACACGCACACACACACACGGTGGCTCTGACAGCGGAAATAAAAAGTACAAAAAGAGGAAGACAGCAGTGACATTGAAATAATAAGTGTCCACGTGTAAAAATCAGATTTTTTGTACAGATAGCTCTGCAGAGCTGATTTTCCAGCTGTGGTGTCTGCACGTTTTTATCCACGCTACTGGGCATAGGGGGAAAAAAATGGATGTGACGTCTCTGCTGAGTGCGCTCCAGAAAAGGAAACTCATCCGCTGCGGAGGAAACGCCGTACCATTTGCAGAGAAATTATTTCAACAGTACCGAGCCTGAGCGGAGCAGCGTGTCCGAGAAGATTATGGTTACTGAAGCTCTCCGGTCTATTTTGGTACCCAATTCATTCTGTTGTGGGGTTACTTACACCCAAAACAAATCTAAAATTTACACAACATTACAGAATCTGTAGAAAATACTGCAGAAGCTTAAATTGTTCTTTTAAAAAGTTGTTCTATGGCACAAAAAATGTCCACGGATATCATCTTTCCGTCGTTCGGGTCCTCTTAGTGAGCGGAGATCGGCGACATTTGCCTTTTCTAGATGCTTTCGAAGCAAATGGAACAATATGGAACACAGACTCGTTTTACTTTGCTATGCTGTAAAAAGGTAACTTAACTATATAAAAACTCCAAAAACAAAAAAACTGTACAAAACAAAAGCATCAGGCACAGGTCTGCTCATCTTTCATGTGATAAGGCACAATTTCAAATGTGCATTCCTCGTGAAAAGTGTCCGCCAGCCTTTAGTGTCGTTGCTTTAATGGATTAGAAGTAGAAGAAGCGGCACCCACTGCTTTCACACGTAAGCACCCAACGCTGCATGGAATTCTGTGAGACACTGGACCAGCTGCTGAAACTTGGGCCTCTCCTCCAGGTCCAGGGCCCAGCAACAAGCCATTACTGCGAACCTGCAACACAGAGAAGGATCAGGTCAAAGTTCACAGAGGAGCCATGTCTGAAAACACCTCACATATCGTTTGAAAACCAGGCCTCCCAGCTTAGACTGGTGCTGCCTAAACCTAAACAAGCAGATATCCTGGGAAAATCTAATGCTTCCATTTGCTGACCTTACCAACTTTTAAAAGTGGAAAATCTTTATAATCACAGTAAATCAACTATAAGAAAGAAAGAAAAAAAAAGTGTCAGGAACACTAGAAAAATTATGTTCAGAAACACAAATGAATACATGCTGTGGGGCATTATGGGGGTGCTCTTGAAGCTCAGTAAGTGCTATGTAAATAAAATGAAAGCGAATAAATGTTTTCTTTGTTTTTATAAGAGAAAAACTGGATTTAAAGGAAGCATTCGCCTGGTATTATACTGCATCTGCTGTATTGTCTTGAACCAGGAGCTGCCTGTGCAGTGCTGATTGAAATGATAGAGACATAATTACCTCTATCAGCGCATGGCCTCGATTACGTAAGCGCTAGTATTGTGGAAAAGGAAGCCATCGCCTCAACATCTATTGTATTTGCAAGGAAACAGTTTTTTGATTACTTAACAGATTTTGGGTAATCAGATCCCGAGTTTCCTTTAATCATCAAGAATCGCACATTTCTACAGGGATTTGACACGAGTTTGTTTTCTTTAAATGCCTCTGCGCTGGGACGGCGGCGGTCTGAGGAATTCCTGTGAAAGTAATATCCGAGGAACACCTGGAGGGAGTTTGATCAAATCTGCACTCATCAATTAATTGGAACTTGGTGGTCAAAAGCCAAACTTAAGAACACACTTTTAAACACACTGGTTATGACAAAGGATCAAGTCCACACGGTCACAGGTGAACAATTAAATGCCATAACACAGGAACCAAAGGGAAGACCCGTTACTGTATTTCACATTAAGTCAGATCCTGATGTAGTGAAGTAATCTCTGGTGCTAAAGCTGTCCATGTTTCAGAATCTGCATCTTTCCATATCTAAAGCAGTGTCTGATAACTGTTCGGCTCCAAAATGTTTTTGTTTTTTTCTCTCTCAGCATCATCTTTCTTTGCCAAGCACGTGCACACACGATGAATTCCAGTCTGTTTTTCCTTTCTCTCAATGAACTTAAACAGCAATGCAGCAGACATACAGCAGAGCTGGAACAACAAAGCTCAACAAAGTCGAGACAAATGTGTGTTTATTAAAAATCTGCCTTGTGGGGGTTTCACAGTCTGTACAGCAAACAATATCCTCTATTCTTAGTGATAGAGGAAAATCTGGCAAATCCATCTTTTTGTTTTCTTTCATCACATTATCCCAAATTTTGGCTTGCTTTAATACTGATCCTGGCTGCGCTCATTCTGATGAATGCAGAGGGCGTACCACAAATTTCCAGAGCGACTGATGCAGCATGTGCAGTAGTGTGGACCCCCGTCTGTACTGGTCTGTTTTATAAGTGTCGACACGAGCGCAGAAATCAGCCTCCTGTGAAGGATGTCTGAGATCTTCCTTGGTTATTCAGGAGGAGCTCAAAGTAAAGCCTCTACTCCTCCAGCTTCTAGTTGAGATGGTGCAGACATGCAACGATGCCTCCTGGATGATGATGGTAAATACTATTGCAGTGATGGAAAAAAATGAAACCAATGCGACAACACTGCTTCTTCTTCTTGACAGTTGCCTGATGGAGCTAAATCAAAGCTAGAAGCAGCTGAACAGTTTGATTCGACTCAGACAATGTGTCACTAGCAGCACATTTATTGTGCTGACAGTCTCCAATAACAAGCTTCACTGCTTCAGCTGAAAATACACTTAGTTTGCCAACTCACAGATGTGTGACAAATTAAAGGAAAAGCCAGTATGAAAACAGTCTTCCAGTAGAAGATATTCACTTATTTGGTGATGGTGACTGAAAGATATTTCATAGAACAAGATAAATTCTTGTCAATGTTCAAGTGCAACAAAACTACGAGTGCTCAATGTCAACTGTGCTGAAGGGTTAAAGTCAGGAATAAACAGCAAACACAACAGATATATACAGTCAAGGGGAATATATACAAAACAAGAGAAGTGCACACATTGGAGAGCAAAGTGCTTGGAAGCAGTGCAAAAGGACTTTGTATGAGTTTCGAGTATTCACATCAGAGGGGACACCTTCAGTACAACTTTGCACAGATCTGCAGTGACGCTTCCCTCTAAAAGGACAGACAAAGGAGAAACACTCTTTTTCACTGTCTTTCTCTCTCTCTTTGAACTGGAAAGCTCGAATGTTGTCAATATGAATGAGGAAAATTTCTGTTGTATATTTTGGGTCGGCCCCACGGCCCCGCACCAACTGCAGGCACCTCAGGGGAAACCAAGGTGAACAACGATGATTTTTCACACTTTCCAGAATATTGTTGCACTGACACCAGTCTGTTTAGGAAAAATCTAGTGGGGTTTTCTTTTGTTTGTTTTGTGTTGGTGATTAGTAAAAATTGTAGAACACTTTGCGAACTACTGCTTTAAAGTAGGCGAAGTGACCTTTTAATCAGTTACTGTGGAGATGATAATAAGAAAAGTGAACTGGGCTGGATGATATACTACAAAGGTTGGACAATGAGAAACGTTCAGTGCTGCAAGCATCACAAGTAGGGATGGGCAAAGCAATTATTTTCCGAATCGATTAATCTAGTGATTAATTTTTCGATGCATCGATTAATCTAATGATATATGTTACTACTAAGCAGCTTAAATTAAATATGTTACCGCTACACGCTGCCGCCATGTGTTTTTTTTGAAAGTGACGACGCATCGACGCAAATTTTTTACGTCGGCGCGTTGTCCCAGCCCTAGTCACAAGTACTAACCACTGACTTTTTAAGGAGAAGAAAAAAAAACAACAACAAAATTTCTCAGGACCGAATTTAGACCCGACCCCATGTTTAGGCTCTCTAAAGGTTCACCAACCATGTGAAAAGTTTTAGATAGGACACATCCTTCAGTGAGTACATAAAACACATTTTTATGACCGACTTCATTCACTGAGTCATCCGGTCTCAGATTGATGCTGAAAAGCTAGCTCATATAATCTGTTACTTCTAGGTTGCACTTTTCCCAGCCTGCAGTAATATGGCGTTCTTGAGGCGACTGTTGTTGTAAAGTGGCACCATATACATGAAATTTAATTGAATTGCTTCTTGTTACACTTTTTTTTGTGTGTCTAAGACATGAAAAGGAAGGACGACTCTACCATGATAAATAAACAAGTGACAACACAAAATTTGTGTGTGTGTGTGTGTGGCCCAACTTACAGCTCATCTGGACAGTTGATTGGTTGTGCTATTCTGTACCCATCTTTTAGGTAAGCCGACATCTCGAAAGGGTCAATGTCAACGTAGGGGGTCTGCCCCAGAGTCATCAGCTCCCACAGCGTCACTCCAAAAGCCCACTGTGAACACACAAGTTCTCTGAATAACCCTGAGACCAGTGCTTTGCATTCATTCACAGCATTTTATTTAAAAAAAAGAAAGAAAAGCTTTTAATGTGTTTTCACATTAAAAGGGTAAACATAACCAGAGGGCGGAAAAGCAGCGTTCCCACTTGTATTCAAATACATGACGTTCCACATGGACAATGTGAGGAAATTATGTCAACAAATGTATTTGGAATATAAATCATTTCTGACAGTTTGTGTTGAGAGCGAAAGTGTAAGCAGTTATTATCAGGGTTCAAACTGCCTGCGAGTGTTCACTCCGACCTCTGAGCAGAGAAAAGACGAATGACTCAAATCATATTGAAAGTGCTCCAGTAGGTTTTGACCCTGCAATTGTTTATTTAAACTCTGGGAGCCATGATATCTAAAATAAAACTGACACTGACAGACAGAATAGGCCTGAAAGCACAGAATTTGTGCTGTGTTAGTGTGCCCCAATCTTTAATAGGGTGACACAGGACCTTTAAAAGGAAGGGCAAGGACTGTTTAGGAACTTAGAGCCAACCTTTGCAAGGAGGGTTGGGACAAAAAAACAAAAACGTGTTCTATGGTAAACCACCCTGTTCCCACATTAGTGAATCAGCCGCAGCCAACATTCCCAGTAAAGCTTAAACATGCCAATAGGAACTCTCCCATCCTGTCTCGCTTGCTATCTGATTTGTGTACCTGCTGATGTAAGGGCACAACACATTCATGTGCGTAACAGCAACACAATCAAGATGCTATACAGCTCCAGGTACTTGTATGGACTTGCACTGGCTGGATGTTAATGCCAGGCCTCCGTTAAATCTAAGTGCCATGATTGCCATGGAGTAGTGTGACCATAACAGGAATGTGGAGGGGGGTGGGGTCACGTCTGGCTCGTGTCTCAGTGGTGTCTCTGAGGATCTGCTAGGCAGACTTCCCGACTGCCTCCGCCGAGCCCGGTCTTCTATCCTGGAACAGGAAAGAGAGAAGAGCCACAGACACGCCTTTCCCTTTGACACCTTGACCAAGTGTCTAAGAATGGCTTGTACACAATCGGTGCCATTTCCTGGATCGTCTTTACCGCATCATGTCTACTGGAAATGTACTCGCATTTAGAAACCTCAGAGAGACAGGAAAGGTCGCTTCTGCTATTGTTTTGGTGACAACAAATCACAGTTACAACGTTGCCTTGTTAAGCAACAGCAAGTAAACAAAGCAAAAATGAAGCTCCCATAATAAACTGTTGAAATTACATTGGAAATAAGAAGCACTCCAAACCCCTGCCAGCGCAGCTCACTCTTCTGCACCGTCTTTACTTTTAAGGGAAGAGTATTGTAGTTTGTATACATTCATTTTACTTTCTTTGGGTTTTGTTAAACATTCTTTAAGAAGAATTTGAAGCATAGTCTTAAAGATAAAAAGCCTTTTTTGAAAGTTTGACCTTAAAGAAGAGGTCAGAGGTTCAAAGTAACATGCCATCAATACAAACGATGGCAGTAAGAAACAAAGCTTTAAATATCTCTATATAGAATTAGGCTTCAAAATGTGCACAAATCAATAGTGGTGGTTTAATAGGTGTAGCAACGATTCCTCAATATAATCGATGACCGTGACTACATTATTGTAGATGCTGATTTGATGCATCATTTATCAATATCACGTGAATGTGTTTTACATGTACGAAGCTATGGAGGCAGTATCGCCCATATCGCCAGCCAAGACAGCACTCAATGCTAAGAAGACAAAGAACGTACTACGAACAACAAAAGAGGAAAAAGGAAGAAAATGGAAATAGAGATGATAACATCAAACAAACAAGGTTACATGCAGTCTGTGCAAAGCGGATCTGTCCTTCCACGACAGTACTGCAGTGAATGAGCATTTAAACCGCTGACACCTGGAGCTGTGATGTCAGCTCTGAACGGGTCAGTTTTAGGGAGGTATATTAGTGAGTGGCGTCGATACCTTGTTTATGTTCATGTTTGTATAGTAATGTTTATATTATTTTTCCTGCTGGAAACATCTCAGAATGACGCTTGTAAAGCGAACACCATTTCAGTTTTATAGGCTAATGAGTGAAATGCATGTGAAGTATGTTTGTTTCTAAAGTTGGTTTTTCCCTTTACATTATTGATTCTGTCACTAGTAAGGTAACATAAACTCATTCAAGTCCAGTAGCCAACCAACCAACAAACCACATGACGTCACGTCAACTGATAGAAGATGGTGCTAAACATTTTTTAAAACTTAACTTTAATATTTTCATTAATTTAATTTTTATTCTGAAGGTCCTATTGAGAGATGTAAAAGATAGATCTGATTATTTTTAAATTAATGTTTCCTGGGTCATTATTTTAATTTACTGTGGGATGAGACAACAGGTGATATTCACAGTTGGGTGGACCTGAGCTGGTGAGGTACTCGAGCCTAGAACAGGGGGTTTGTCCACAGGAAGCAGAGATGAGAGTTACTGAAATAACCCTTGACTAATCAAAGAAAAACTGGCAGATTAGTCGACTACCAAAGTAATCTTTAGTTGCAGCTCTAAATGGATGACAACACAGTGGCCGTGTCCATCATTTATATACAGTCTATGGAAGTAAACTGCATATCTGGTAGTTCTTACCACATCACTTGCACTGGAAAAGTCATTGTTGAGCAGGCTTTCCAGGGCCATCCAGCGGACAGGCCGGTTCTCATTATCCCCCAGACAGTGGTAATCCATGGGAAAGAGATCTCGGGCGAGGGCATTGTCTGTAATCTTCACCTGCATATTGTCGTCAATGCTGTCGGTGGAGGGGAAGCAAAGCCTTTATTTTTGACGAATTAAATTCCAAACCAAATCACCTGAAAGCTACTGAGGACAGCGTGACGACAGCTAGAGTCAGGTCGCTGAAAACTTACACGCAGTTTCTAGCGGCGAGGTCTTTGTGTATGACCTCCCTGCGAGCTAAGTAGCTCATTCCACATGCAATCTGGATGGCCATGTAAACCAGGTCCTGCTGAGAGATTGCCTGAAAGAAAATGGGGGAGAGAGGGCGACAGCGTGCAGTTGAGAGACAGACAGGAAAAAAGTCAATTAAAGATGGAGCGAGGACAGCTGGTGACATCTTCTAGTTTTCCTTGGAACGGGACAATGTGGGTGAAATATGGGCAATAAATACACAACGAGTATTTTTTTCCTCTATAAATTCAACTGCAAGGAGACTGGAAAAACAGGACTTGACATGACTTGTTTAAATGAAACCAGGCTGCTCAAAGCTTTGTTTAAAATTTCAAAGATATATACGTATACATATACAACATGTTCCCCTCATGAAGTTTAACAACTTTGGTGACCCCTAAACTCTTACTTCAGTGTCAACATCAAGTATAATAAGATCATTAGCACACGTCAGCATGCCGAGGAGAAAAAGACAGGTGTTTTTTTTGGTGCTAAAAGGGTAAACTAAGGCTACATCCACATTAATCTCTGTCTAGACTCAGCAGTTTCAGAAATATTTCCTCATCTATATACCTACCTCATGCAACAAGATCATTCATGTACACTGTGTAAACACAGCAGATTGGTGTGGTAGTTCAGCTGAAAGCACTGCTGTCCCTTAACAAGAGGGTCCTGGGTTCAAACCCTGGCAGTGTGCTTCAATACGGAGTTTATTTATTTTCTGATGGCAAGTAAATCAACAACCCCCCCCCCCCCACAAATGTTCCTCAAATGTCATGTGATATCAGAGAAAAGCTCCCATCTTTCCGAAGAAATTTTTTGTGCACCGTATTTTTTTGAATAGCTAAAGAACTCATTCAAAACTTTAGTTAACTGTGTTAAAGGGCTTGAAGTGCACAGAGGTGGATTTTTGTGCATTTAATTCGTGTTGTTAAGTAGAGGAGATAACCAAACGCATTTTTCAGAGCCACAAAAACAAAACAACACATTTAAGCTCTGTTAAAAACTGCAACCGAGTCTGTTTTACACCCACTCCAAGTGTCACAATCGGTGTGACAGTCTGTTTGTTTGGTGAACACCAATATCACCATCACGACCAAAAGCTACATTTATGAGTGTTGGAATATGATTAAATCAAAAAGTTATTTTGACACACAAGGAATCATGGCTACAAGATGAGCCAGTTGACAAAATGTAGGCAAAAAGGCAACCTGTCATATGCTCCAACTTGTTTTGAGCAGCCGCCTAACCCACATCCTGATATCAGCCTTGAAATTTACCCAAAACTCACTTCTAGATGTTTTTTTATTTTCCCCATTGAATTATTTGAAAGCAGATCAAACATCCTGGATACCCATACTTCTTTCTGTTCCTGCTGATGGACTGTATAGAAACTATGATAAATTCCTTATTGTGACACGATTGTAAACAGCATAACTTTAAGCGTTTCTCTTAAATTTCTACTACTTTGGAGCATCTGAATCAGTAATTTGATGTGGCATTCAAAAATGTAGTAAAGTGAGAGTGTGTATCTAAAAACAATATTCACATTAAGTAGGTAAACTTTTGCAGTTCTTAATTAAATAGACTAAAGATGTGCATCTGGCTGTATTTTTCCCCATTGTGATATTCTTAAGAGTAAAAATGTTTCCTAACATAAATTTGTCAGTCTACTGTATAAAATACATGTATATATTTTTTTAACATTATATGATTTTATTATAATTTTCCACTTTCTAAGCAACACTGTCATGTTTTTGCAGTGAACCATGGCTAACACACAGAACAGCAAGATTTACTGCTGCAAAAGCCCTGAGGCAAATACTTAAAGCTCAAAGTGATGATGGAAATATCTGAAACATGTCTTTCCTACAATTAAGATGTTAGTTTGAAGCTGAAGCCTGGATATAACAAAGGATGAAGAACACCTTGAATATACGGACTTCACTGTCATTTATTGCTGATCAAAGTATTATGAGTAGATTTAGAATATCAGTCACAGATAAAGTAACAATATAGATATAAGAAACACAAATGGAAACATTAAAAAAGTATTCTTAGATAAAAGTTAGACGTGACCGCAGTTGGTCATTTTAGCCGTTTGGTTGCTTAAGGGTTAACAGTGTTGCTGAGTGACTGAGTATTTGATCTGACGTGACGCAGAAGCTCTTTTCCTCTGACGTTTAAGCGAGCCTTGCATTAAAGAAATGAGTCTGCTTTGTCTGTGGAGCTGTTGAAGGGCTTACTGACAATAGCTCCAAGTCAGCCGGTGTGTCAGCGAAAAGACCCCCGACCGCTAACGAAGTGAGGCTGCTCCTGTAGCAAACATCCCGGATAACTGAAAAGACAACACTAAGCTCTTTAAGCAACAGCTCCAAATAATTGTGTGTGTAGTTCAATTCTCTTGTATCTGGTCTGATTTACTCAGCACGATCCTCGGCACGGATACAAACACTGGAAATGAACTCGGCTATCTTATCTGACAGCGGACACTGTGATGCAGGCAAAATTAATACTTGCAACTACACTGAAAAACAAAAACTTTGGCAACCAGAGAACAAAGATTAGAAGACTTTAAGTCTTCTAAACTGCGCAGAATACATCTCAGCTGTCAGTGAAAGAAAAACGTCCGAGAACAAGGTCAACACTCCAAACCTCCTCCCTCCCGTCACAGTCACACCTTTTAAAGCAGATGTTCGCTTTCAGAATGAATGTTGTGCTCTCTGAGCATTTCCCCGCGAGTTTCATCTAAGCTGGCCTGATATGTAGCTGATTTATAGCTCAGTGTTTATTGCAACACCACCAACTTAATGACTACGTCTTTGTCTCCCACAGCCGCCAAAGGTACGTATTGAAGCTGCCGAGAAGGAAGGTGCTGATGTGTGCCTGAAAAAGGTGCTTGATTACTGCAAATGTGTGGCAAGCTTCATCTTGTGATCGCAAAGCATTTTTCTGCTTCTGTATTTTGCAGCTGATTGATTGGTTGGATCTGCTGTGGCTTTTTTCCAAGCACATGAAAGCCTCCCTGGGGTTAACTGTACAAAAGCCCGATTGTCTCCACACAGCGAGTTAAAAACCTCTGCCCTGAGCACTGGCTTCATCACTGTATCAACAGACCTCTTAATAACAGTGTAAACAGTAGTTACTGTAGGTGTTACTCGCTGCAAACACAAAATGTTCTTTCATGCTTGACACTACGATGGAATCTGACTTCTCTTTCAATCTGAGGGATTTATTTTAATGTCTTAATAAACGTCAAAGCGCACTTAACCATTCTAACCATCTAACTTAACCATTAGAATAAGTGCTGACGCACTTATTCTAATGGTTTTACACGCAAGCTGCTCTGAGAACAGGTTGATGAAATCCACAGTCTCGACTTGAATTTGGTCATCTCTCGGTCAGTTACATGAGATGAATTTATACAATGGCGGATATAGATAAAATGGTGTTGCTGTTAATCTTACCATCTGCAGTTTTTACACGATTACATATACGCATGCAGTTACTGTCCCTCCGTTTAGACAGACAGAGGCGTCAGAGTGAACTTCTGCATTCAGACGCAGACGCTGACGCAGACGCTGATGCAGACGCTCTCTTCTTCCCAGGCTTCGAGACTTCTCATTGGCCGACATTTCTACACGGCTAGGATTTGGCGTGTTTTTGACAGCGTTTTGTGACGTTTACATGTGGACAGAACTGCACATGTGGATGGGATTTAAAAAAGAAAACAGAAAATCTTTGTTTAAGGCGCTCATGGATGTTTTCTCCTTGGTGCTAGCTGCGAGTCTGTACACGTTGCATTGATGTATCACTTGCATTTGCTGTCAGGACCATTTCGCTTCGATACGTCCAGCCCGAAGGAAAAGCAGCTTGTAACTGCCTTCAAACAACATCTTTTTATAAATGTGTATTTATGTGATGTTTCTGTTTTTTCCTTTTCTCATTGTAACTGCTGATAATTTGTTTTCCTTAATGCAATATTTTTCTGTGCTTTATTATTCCATAAATGTATCCTGTTTTATTTTTGGCTCTGATATGTGGCTTTAATTTAGCATCCTTATTTTGCTTGTATGTCAAAGTATTTCGTTCAGATGCTACATAAATAAAGCTATAATTACTATAAATACCAACCCGCTCGCACAGTTATGTTTCCAACCTAGCTGCAAAGTTGCAGCAGTTGTAATGTCACTGCGAGCACACACTGCCTGAATACACCTTGGTCATAGCTGAAAACCAAGCACTCATCACCAGACATGACCCTCCAGAAGAATTTTGATTTGAGACAAAAGCAGCTTGAGTAGTACGGAGCGAGTGGAATGGTCAAAACAAGACTCCAAAAAGGTGAGCTGAAGCCTCACCTGTGGGTTGTTAGCCTCAGCTAACTTGCACTGCCGCAGGAACTGCTTCAGATTACCCCAAGCCATGAAAGGCAGCAGCACCATGGGCTTCTCTCCATCCTCTGTGCACACGTGGCTTATGGGAAGCAGATTTCTTAAAGAAAAAGAGAAGACAATCAAACTGAGGAAACAGGACCTGTGTGTACCAGATCATCATTTCTGTTCATGTACAAGTTTACTGCACATCAAAGGAGGACTAATGGACATTATCATCCAAAGCACCAAAGAGGAACTGTCAGTAATTATCACTAAGCTTTCCTCATGCAGAGGAAAGAGGAAGGCGTGGGACATCGTGATGACAATTCTTTTCCACATAAGTACACTGCTGTAAGGCGGCTGTAAAATTCCAGGTAAAATCTGCTGCTTTAACCCGGAATTTGACCCATTCTGCTAATTTCCTGTTCCATGAATTTATTCTTAGCTTCTACTATCGTATAATTCACAGTTCAATCCTTGTTCATCTGGGCCTTGCTGTCCTCAGTCCATGCGCTGTCTGTGGGTGGGTGGGGGGCTGTTTAGGGATCTTTCCCCTCTTGTTAAACAACTGATTGGCCACTTCTCTTAAACGAAACCTTTGGTCGTTGGGGCTTATGTATCCTTAAGATGATTACATGAGGGGTTTGTGCCCTCACTGATGTCATAAAGACCAGCGGAAAAAAACCTGGAATCGAGTGTTTAGCTTTTGGCTTTTATATGAAAAGGGCCGAGTTTGAGCTGAACATCCACTACTGGAAGAAGATATATTTGAAGAACAATTTTATTTTGGAATTGTTTTTAATTCTCATAAAGTCTTAATACAAAACACAAAACTAACAATGAATAGATTTCACAAACGGCCATTCCCTAAAAACTGAATCCATGGAGAGTCTTGGGCCACAAAACTCTGTGTCAAGAATATAAAAATGACTAAAGTGAGCTATGCGATAGCCTGTTTACCAATCTTCAGTAGGAACATCCACCATTTTAACAGCATATACAAAATAAAGTAAAGAAAGGGCCTCCTTTAAAATAAACTCCTTTCCGACGATAGATTTTATTACACATGTCTCAAAGACTGACTTCAATTCACAGTCCTTGTTAAGGTATCAGCCCTGTGTGTAAACATGTGGTGTTCTTTTAAATGGAGTCTTTATTTAAAAAAAAAAAAAAAAACCCACAGGAACTGGGCTGGCATGTTATGCTCAAGTGTTAAAAAGACATCCAACCGGTGATGTAAGACACAAACCATGTTGGTGTTGTGACATTTCTTTTGGCTTTCAAAAACAAACTAGCGTTTCTAAAGAAACTGGAATAAAAAACAACGATGAAAAACTCTGATGGGACGGTAACTGTATGACGGCAGCTATGACTCCTTATATGATGCTGAGC
>VURO01008834.1:45434-68846 GCA_015108175.1 Pelvicachromis taeniatus
ACACGACGCCCCCCCCCCCCCCCCCCCCCCCCCCCCCCCAAGGACGTCAACAGGACACTTGAATATTTAATATCCTCTAAAGGCCCAGGCATGCGTATATGTGGCAAGATTTACCTGTGATGAAGGCCACGAAGTTTGCAACTTTCAGTCAACATCATCGTCACCTGCACCTCAGAAGCATGATCTGAAAAATTTTATTGGCGAAAGATATTGAAATTAAAAACAACAAACTTAGAGCAATGAGTTGGTGCCATGTGATGCTTGATTTTTATCGTTTCATTGCAGTTTCTCTGCCAGCGGTCATTTGCAGTGGGAAACTGACTTGGGTCAGTGTTTAATCTGCGTTTGCAGCTTTGCCATCGTCTGGAACTTATGGAAAGCAGTATTGTTCCCGTCCCAAAGGGCGAATGAGGAGGAAGTAAAGAGTTTAACAAAGCCAAAACTGGCATGAAGACATTGTTCGCCGAGTGGTATCCACCCCTCCCTGAGTAAACATGAGAGAATAGAGAGGTCAAAAGGCAACTGGCAGAGAAAGCCGACACATGCCGCTAACAAAGAATCTGACAGTCCTGCATACGGGAGCTGCTTCACTGGCATGCAACCCTGCAGCGTGAGTAAGACTTATTATTCATTTCCTGTCAAATTTGTGTGTCTGTTTACTGGATTGAAACCCATATAGGGTCATCGGCTGAAGCTAGCAGTAAAGCACCTACTGTTTCTGAGAGACAGTGTTTGGGTAACAATCAACGGTGCACATCCGGCAGGGCATATAATACAACTCCAAACCGCAAACTGACGTGCTGATTATGTTTCAGTTCACAGATATTCGTCATCCCGCCCTCGTCTTCAGTGTTACAATCATGTTTCAGTTCATTGATGGAATCGCAGCGCTCACTCATGCGGGTGTTGAGTGCCACAAATCTGCTGTTATACAACACGGGGTGAAAGTCTTCAGCCGCCGCTCACTTTTTTACCTTTATTTTGTTTTAGAGCAGAGGAACCTTTTTCTTTTTTCTGAAGGTCTTTAAAAAAGTTTTTCTTTGGTCAATTTCTCACTCACTTTCACTGCTCAATGACTAAAGCATAAAATAAGCACTTCAATCAATGGACCAAACACTCTTGTGTTTCTTTCTATATAACACGCACCTTAGCAAAGAACCAGCCTGTACATATCATTGTATGTCAAAGGGCCCCACGCAGCACTGGCAATGAATCTAATCGCACCACATAAAAGCCAAATGACCTGGCCTCCAAACTCCCCAGATCCTCATCGGGTCAAGTATCTGTGAAATGTCCCACAGCCGACTGTTTGTGGGAAATAGATACTTCCCTTCATGTAAAACAGTAATCACTATTATGTTTTGAGGACTTAATAACGATGAAACTTAAATTAAACCACGATTGTCTGCTCCTTTAATCTGATTCTCATCTCCCAGTGTGACCTTTGGAATTAAAAATACACCTTCCAGTATTAAAAAGTTGGTTTTAATGTTTTAGTTGAAGGTAGTAGAACTTGTAGTGTGAGAATGTCACAAAAATGAAACTAAAAAAAGATCAATGCAGACTGTGATGTTTATTTAGGAGACTGTGTGTGAATTAAAAAAAAATAAAAAAATAGAGAATCAGTACAAAATGCTTGTACTGAAACAGTTTTGTAACCGCAGCATTAACATTAACATTCAACCTCTCATCTTCAACACACAGAGCAAGCAGCAAAGTAGCAAGTTTAATTTCACAAGTAGTGTGAAAGAAAACGTGTTTCTGGTGTCGAGAGCTGCAGCAGCAGCAGCACTCGTTAACGTGATCACAATCACAACCTTTAATAAGATTTTCAAGGCACCTGCTCAAAAAGTACAAATATGAAAGAAAAAAAAACGTAATTTCACATTCAAAGCCAGATTTGAAAGAGTAAAGTAAATCTGTGTGTATGCAGATCAACCGCTCAGTTTGCTACTATCTTGCAGGCTGACCCCAACAGTTATACTCCTTATGTTGCTGCTACCATATCTGCAGCACACAGCCACGAGTCTAAACGGAGTAAAGGGTGTAGTCCACTACATTTACTTTTTGTGTGCTTTGTTTCTCCTTTTATCAATAGAAAATAAAAATGTAAAAATAAATGATAAGATTATATTATTGTAGTGGCATATATACTAATGTATATTACTTTGATCTACTGGCCTGGGGGTAAATAAGAAATATTTCCACTGATCTTCTGCGTGTCCACACAGATTTGCAGACTACAGTGCATGTGAGCATGTTCCCCCTCAGTAACCTCATTCCTCTGAGTAACCCTGAACACACTGGGTAAAGTTACATATTGACAGGATGACAGGGATAAACCTGAGTGACCAACATTTTCATTTCTTTTACAATCTGTTTATTTACGCTGGAACAGAGAGCATACCTTTCACGGTCTTCACAAAGACCTGCTTCTCCTTACTGGGGTCCTTTTCATCCAGCAGCACGCCGTGGAAGATGCGGCCAAACGTGCCTGTCAAAGACAAAAGGCAGGTTTTTAATCACCGGAACGGGGTAAAGGAAAGAAATTCAGAGGCGGCTCTTTCAGAGATTGAAATGTCACCTCACTCAGAGGCTACCATGCCTGGCTGATTAGTGAACAGAGGCAGACATGCTTCTGCTTAAAATGCCTTGTTGCTAAATCGGATGAGGCAGTTTTGGCTGCTTTTCACTAAGGCGATACAAAGCAACAGCAGTTCAGTCTAGCAGAGGAGCTTTCATCACTCAGACCAACTGAGAAAAGCTTACGATGTGGAAAGGCCAAGTGAGCGTGTTCATCATCTCCTTTGTCTAAACTGTCACCCTATAGCTCCAGGACTTTTCTGAGGTAAAATGGCATTTAAGCACATAAACCATCAACATAAACTTAGAAAATATCTGAGCCTCAGGGCCAACTATGCCTTGTGTTTCAACAGGAAAGGAGTCAAAGCTTAACAACAGGGTTAGTGTCTCTCTCCCGCCTTCTTCGTCAAGCCTGTCGGGACCTGCTGGCTCCCAAAAAACACAACTGCACTCCAAGTTCACCTCTTTGACGTGACCTTATGTGTCTTTGTTGTTTAAACTCAAATCTTATTAATAATACATTTTATATCATTTTGTTTGCAGGTCAGCTGAATGCCAGAAGTTATATAGTGTGCTTCCTTGCAGATGGCTCTGGAGAAAACTGATAAAACAGAATGGAACAGAACAGTGCTCTAAACCTTGTAAAGGTTTACTTTAGGTCAATATTTTCATCAGGACAGACGTGTAACTAAACACGTAGGTGTAGTGCAATCAGCCCTACTCCGCTATGAAGGCAACGTGCTGCATGTGTGCTGTACTTGCTGAGCCCAGAGGGAACACAGAGTGTGAATTTTGACATGTTGGCTGTACTCACACCTCCTGTACCACAGTGCAACCATGCCTGGCTTTAGTACTTCATAGCAGGAATTGCGCTGCTTCTGAGCGAAAAATGTTGCAATCCCGCACACGTTAACGGGACAGAACATTTGCCAGATATTAAACTGCTAGCTGCGCAAAGCTAACAACACCACTTGCTGGGAATTCTGTGTCGCTGTGCTGAAGTTTGATTGCATCTCGTGGCGGAGAGGATGCCAATGTTCGTCTATTATCCATCACTGATAATCATGACCACCCTCTGCACCACCTACTGGACATGCAATGTCCAGTGATCACTTTTATAAAAACAGACTGACTCAGGTACTTACTGCATTATATGATGCGTTTTTTTTGGTGGTTTTTGTTTTTGTTTTTTTTTTTTTTTTAAATTTAAAACAGAATTGTTTTATTTGGGGTGGCTATAAAGTTGGAGTTCATTTCAGCTGTTCCAAGACAGAAGTTGGGGTTTACCCAGGTCACAAGACCAACCAGTCACACCTATGGCATATGTGTGTGGGACCTACAACATCTTCTAAAACCCTCAGAAGTAACTAACAAACTCATCTGACGCGCAAATCACTAAAAATGTACATGTCGAAGATAAGTCTCGCTGTTGGCCAGGGTCGGCCACTTATATAGGCTCCTGTATGATGCGAACTCGCCATAGAAAAAATATTGTTTGCGTGACCACTGTTGCAGTTTTTCCAAACCTTAGTATTGTACTGATCACTGTTATTTCTTTCTTTATGTGGTTGTTGCATTGGGCAGGAGATGTAAATGCAATTTTGAAGTAAATTAAAGTCTGACTTATTTGCATAGCACTATTCAGACACGAAGTGGTTTAGCACTTTACAGAGGGATAGATGTCTATGTATTTTTCTTTCTAAGACATATTTTACATATTTAAAGAAGAAAAAAAAAGCATGCACAATAAATCATGATTGAAATGCATCAACAACTAGAAGCAAAAAATAAAACCTAGAGTTGTTTCCCATTTTCACAATGTCTACTTTTAAACATCTGTGCAGTTAATCTTTCTTAAAGATGAAATCATCACAACAAATCCACTCCAGCTTCAGTAAAATCAATGCCAAATGAGAGGTAACACTCTTGACGAATGTCTGTAAACATCTGGGATCAATATAATCCCAGTTTGTTTTTACAATTACGTTATTACTGGCTTTGTGAATGCAAGTTTACATACACAAGTCAACTCCAGGCCCACAATCTAATACTAGAGTGCATGAATAGTTTATAAAGTCAACAAGTAATCTCCATCTCCATCTGTTTCTGTCTGTTTTTCCACTAGTTCCTGTTCTCTGAAGAAACTCCAAAACCTCTTAAAAAAAGGTCCTCCTCTCCAGTCCTAACAGTTTGTTACTTTATGAGCTCTCTAGAAAACTTCTTAAAAGTATATTATTATTCGTTACTAGGAGAAACATTTTTCAAGCTTTGTAGAAAGAACAAATATTGGGGCTTTTTATTGTGAGCGCGCTCTCTTTAAAGTAAAACTAGTGTATCAGTGAAAGAGTTGCAGCTTCTGTTACATTGTAAACAGAAGCAGTGACTAAACCACTGAGGCTGTCAAACAGCATTTAAAAACAGAACACCCATATTTTCTTCTCCATTGTGTTGTATGCACCCTTGGGTAAATGTTACATCATTCACCCTAAGCCTCGGTGTGGGCCAATATCCAGAAAATGAAGCACAGTTTTGTTCAGTACCTTCACTCCATGACAAAGCTGAATCGTCTCCAAAGTGAGGAGGACAGATCGAGCCAAACCTAAGCCCCAACCATTTATCCTTGATATGAAGCCAAAGAGAAAAAGATTGAAACAATTCAGTGTCTAAGGCTCTCTGTTAGAAACTCATACGCCTCAGCAGGAATCAACTTTTACTATTTTGAGCTTCTTGGCAACTTTGTATTGATACTGATCTGATGAGGCATGCTTATACTCCACAGCAGGAAAAATAAACCACATTCATGTAGGGTGTCATCAGTATTATGCTCACAAAATGATACAAATAAATAATGCTAAAAGGATTTCTTAATAACATTTGCATATTTTTGATGGTAATGTACACATTTTTTAAAATTCCTTTATGACTTTTTTCCTGTGACTATAATTTTGCCTAACCTGACAGGGTCTGAGCAACGTCTGAACTTTGAAAGATTTCAAGCAGCCTTGAGACTGCAAGACAGAGTTATAGTATGCAGCAAAACTGCAGGTGTGGCCTGGATGACCTTTCTCACCTGTACCAGGTTAGGACTTTACAGGAGGTCAAGCCCATCCTGGGTGAGCCTTTACATTCCTTATCAAAGGAGTTTAAGTTGCCGCTGACAAACATACTCACCCCCTCATTTGTCCCAACTCAATTCACTATGTTTTTAATGTTGCTTTCTTCTGGGATAATAAAGACATCCTTCAATTATATCACTGAACTTTAAATTTTGCCATCAATTATATTTATATATAAATTGTATATTTTACCTCATTTTTACCACCATGGACTCCCATGCTTAAAAATCTAACTTTACAGGAGAACTAAACAAGCTGATGAACATTGACCTTATGCAAGTGGCCAACATCCTTGCCAGCATTCACTCTTGTACATGTTGCGCCTGCATTGCTCAGAAATGTCAGCACCAAAACACTAACTGAAGTTGATCCATTCCCCTCGAGCTGGCAGTCGCTGCAGGCTGCCTCAACATGTCATGTAGTTACATTTCTATGGAGGTGTAAGTCGGATTAGGGGGTACGATATGGTGTAGGGTTTCAGAAGTGTTACAGTGTTGATTTAAATCCCACACTGAGGGTGTGGTTTCCCAATGCAGACAGCTGTAGCCAATTAGTTTCTGCTAGGCGTCAAAGTTAGTTTGCGAAATAATCTATTAGGTAGTAAAAACTGAAGTGCAACTATCTCCGTCTATGAAATATGTGTTTTGGCTTCTTTTTTCGATGTGTTTCCAATTCATTATTATATTATTTTATTAGTGTTTAGAGAAATCTACTTATAAAATTTTAAAACAATAACAAGTGTTAATACCACCTTGGCAGCAGGAAACACTCAGATAGTTAAAATTCATGCAAGTCAATTTTAATAACAAGCTTCATGACTACTGTGGCAGGAATATTACTAACTGCTGCTGCTACAATCACATTGGTTTCTAAAGGTGTGCTGATGTATCCTGACAGACTTTAACCAAACGAAATCTTTTCAAACAACTTCACTGCCAACAGCAGATACAATATTTCTAAAGCCTGTAGAACCAGACATATTTCAACTAGAAATATTCAAATACTAAAAGTTAAAGCATGGGTTTTTGCAGATAAATGATTGCTTAAAATTAAGGGCTAATTCCAAATACAAATAAAAGCAGTCGTAGGCCTGGTTGTGTTCTACTAGCATTTCTCCCTTTAGTTTATGCTAGCACCATGTAATTTGTTTAAGCTTACATCTCAACTCAGTCTGTTAAAGCGGTCTCACTGAATCTTTTTTTTTTTTAAATATATATTTAATCTTTTCCTTTTTCTCTCTGTTCATGTTCTTTATATAGAAAACTCAGAACATGACAAAAAACACGCAGGCTAAAAAGTTAAATGAACGAACATTTGATGCTGGGCGAAGCGCAACAAGCGCAACAACATTCATGACTGCAGGACCGTCTCATTTCTTCACTTCAAGTTTGAAACAATCCCATTCAGGATCCAGTCTGAGGGAAAATCATTCCTATTCAGGCAACATATTTGTTGCACCTTCCTCCTTCTGTTGCTGAGCGTCAAATTTTAAGTCGAAACCCTCCTGAAACCCAAAGTGCACTGGGTTGAAACCGCATATAGTTCATGTGTATACAGACTGTACCACGCAAATCACTCGAGTCTTGCTGGAAGCATCATTAAACGCCAAAACACCGGCCATAGTCTTAAAATACTGGAAAGGGAAATACCTTCATGTAAGACGTCTCGTAGTGTGACTCGCTCCCTTGAGATTGCAATATCTTTAACTTTAGCTTTGGCCTCCATCAGAGTCACACTCCTCAGGTCATTCTTCTCTATGCGCAGAGATGGGTAACCTGCAAAGACACACAAAAATAAATACATTTAATTCATTCATGAACCCTCCCCCATATGTATGTGCTGCTGTGACAGTTCAGTTCAGCTCCTCTTCTCCAGCAACTTTTCATGGCCTGTTACATGAATGTGACAAAGTTAAAAGCTCAGTTTTTCACGGCTTCGTTACATTTTTCAGTGAGTTTGTTGCTTCAATTTTTAGACTACATAAAGAAATAAAACCCAAACAAAACAAAAACCTTAAAATGCGACATTTTTGTATCCAAACAACAACCATGAAATAAACAATCTGTCCAAGTCTAAAAACATGTCAATTTACTGCTTTAGAACAATACTTAAATTGCACTAATATACTCAGACAAGCAGTGCATTTAATTTAAAAAAAACAAAAACAACAACAACAACACCACAAACATTGAATTTACTGTAATTTGTGTAGTTTGTGGGGCTTACTGGAGGGATAGTTTTGGCACACACACACACACACACACGCACACACGCACACACGCACACACGCACACACGCACACACACACACACACACACACACATACATATATGTATATGTGTTTGGCATCCTGGAGGAGCTGCACAACTTGAATGGTCTGCAGGCACCTGTTTTGTTTTGTTTTCATTGCTTCTGTGAAATCAGACCAGAGGGAGCAGCAGTTTGTGCCCACCACATGCTAAAACCATTCCTTTCTCTTTTTTTAGGGTCATCTTGCAGCGGCTTCCCTGATGTACATGTTTCCACTTCGATTTTGCACAAAAGCAGGTGAAAAGGATTCGCAATGGTAAAATAAAACTATCAAACTACAATACATATTTTCTTACTACCACCACCACATAATTTATTTATATAGCACTTTAAAACATCAAAAAAAAAAGAAGAAAAAACAAATGGAAAAAAAAAACGAAACAGCAAAGGAAATTTCAAGCACAAATGAGAAAAAGTAGTCTTGTCATAAATGATTCCACTGTGTCATTTTACTCACTATGTAGCCTGAGGGGTAAAAGGCACACATAATCCAAATCTAAACAAACCTCTTACCAAATGACTGACACATTTTTTAAACCTGGATTAGCACACAAAAACAACATGGGAGCTCCTGCTTCGGATCACAAGAGTCATATTTCTTTGACAATATGCAGACTCAAAGAAAAGAAATGACAGTAATTCCAAGAAAAAGCCATAGATGTACAGTACCCTGCACATGTTGCGTCACAACGACTTCATGCAAAGTCCTGTGTTCCCGCACATCTATTACATAACCTCCCCCACGTACTCGCTGTTATTAACTGTTGTTTTTTTCATAGGCGAGAGGTGAAGTCATAGAAGTTCCTTATAGATTACGCACATACATAAACACAAATAACAGTTAACAAATGCTGAGCTAAAGAGGCACTCAGAAACCAAAGAGATCTTCCTATAGAAAGAAAAAGATCTGAACCAGAATCAACACGAATCAATTACACATACCCCTCATCTAAACACGTTATGTGTATAAAACACACGTGTCAGCAGAATCAGTCTCTCTCATTCCAGCCTCTCCATCACTACGAGGAAAACCAAAGAGCTGGCATTGGATGTTAAGAGCAAGACTGGAACGGGCTACCACACCGTCAGCGAAAAACCTTGGTGAGAAGGCAACAACTTAAGGTGTGATTATTTGAAAATGGAAGAAATATAAAATGACCATCAAGCACCCTCGGTCTGGAGCCCCATGCAAGATCTCGCCTCACAGTCAGGCTGATCATGTTCAGAGAATTAATTTCTGTGGTCCTGACTCCCTTGATATTCTTAAGACCCTCCTCCTGTGTAGGTTTTGGGCTGATCCACCACCAAAACATAACAGGAGGAGCACGGTGGAGGAAGCGAAAAAAGGATCTTAAATGTCAAAACATTTAGACATGGAGTAATATGCCATAAACGCCTCTTCTTAAAAGGTCTAAAGGTCTACTGTCACAGTGCTGCAAAAACTATCATGTGCAGAGCAATGCTGCCCTCTACAGGTCAAACTAGCTGCCGGACTTCTCACATATTCTACCAGTTTAAAGAAACCAACTATGATTTCTTTAAACTGGTAGCCAAATCCCAAATAAATTCAATTTACAAAATAATAAAACAATGAAAGTGAGTGAACCTCACAGTCTAGAAACGTCTACCAGAGGAACTTCAGGATTCTTCCTTGAATAAAACACTAAATGATTATGATTTATGATATTAATTAATGAGTCAAAACTGGTGTAAATAATGATTTTATGTGGATGAGGCCTCAAGCAAGGTGACCAAGAATGCCAGTAGAAAGCAGGTGAGATGTACAGCTTAAGTTTTTGACCTGTATGTCCAGCCAAGACAAATATAAAACTTAAAATGAAAGGAAAAAAAATGTCATCCTTCTGCTCACAATATCCTAACTATAACACACACAGCAGATAATTAACTTCCCAGAAACTTACTTTTGGTTTCATGAGGGGGAGCACCGGGGTTTTGGAAGGAGGTGGCAGCAAGCTGGAGTATGGGTGCAGAACCAGGGTGGTTGTCTGAAGACGAGACGAGAAAGGCGGGGAGGGAGTGACGGGTGGGAGAAGGTGAGAAAGAAGGGGTTTAATGGAGAAAGCACACAAAATCACAACATGACCTGAATGAATGAGTGGATGTGTAACTCTCGCTGTAACCTTTCACCTCAAAACATCCATCAAACCAGGCATGCTCACTAGGTGATTACGCTCATCCACCAGGGGCAGAGTTAAACAGGGAGGGGAGGGAGTTCAGTTGACATAATCACATTTAACAACAAAGGCTTAAGACACACAAGGAAAAAAGGCAGTGGGGTTGAGATGAGGGTTGAATCCACAAGAGGGCAGCGATGGATCATTTACTGACAAAAAACATGCGTGTACAGGTGAGGTACTCAAACATTTTATTTTTTTTAATCTGAAAAGTACTTATGCCATCATTTTATCTGAACAGGATAAGAAGAAATGTGAGTGGACTCTAGCAAAGGAGAAGAACAGCCAATTGTAAAGCTGTTTTTCTCCTCTTACTGCTGTCTGACACAAAGCACATGGTGAGGACATTTACACATTATTCCCACAATAACAGGTCACAGGGAGAGGAGCAACAACAACAAGAAAGAAGATAACATTACTGCAGGAACTGTTTGCTTCATTACAATCATATGATACCAGTTAAGCTAACTGAGTCATTCACAGCCAATTACTGCATTTGGAGAAGCATCCTTGTTTGGAGATACAAGAGCAAGAGAAGAAAATATGTGGAAAACTGAATCACTTGGGGTTTTTTGGGATTTTTTTTTTTTTTAATGAAACTTGATGAATGAACAGATGTTTCATCTTGTGACAATACAAGCATGAAGGGTGTGGTGTAGGGAAGGGAAGGTAAAATCTTACTGGTAACAGGGGCGGCGTTGTTTGGAGTGTCAGCCCTCAGGTACTGCGTTGTCTGGGTGGACGGTTGAGAAAGGCCCTGTGAGCTTCCACTGTCACTCACACTGAAAGACACAGATGGACAACAGGGAAAATTTTTTTTAGGTCAATGTTATACGTTGAGAAAAGTCCTTAATAAACATCCTCCGTTAACAAATGGTGATCCTGGAAGTACAGCAGAATATCAAAAGATTTTTTTTCAGTCAGTCCAGTCATAGTTTTAATTGACAGTAACATGGCTCAAGGTGCTTTATAGTGTAAGACTCTATTTGGTGACAGTGAGAAGGAAAAACTCCCTTTAACAGGAAGACACCTGCAGCAGAACCAGGATCAGGAAGAGGCAGCCATATGCTGTGACTAATTGGGGTGAGGAGGAGGAAGACAGGAAGGACAAAAGACACATTATGGAAGAGTTTAATAATAAATACTAATAATTACTACTGATTAAATTCAGTAGTGACAGAGAGTGAGGAGAATGAAGAATTTATGTTCAGTGAATTATGTGAAACATCCAGATGCCTGAGCCTATTTCAACATAACTCAGAGATGGATCAGGGTCACCCAATTCAGCCCTAACTATGAGCTTTAATTAAAAAGAAAGTTTAAAGCCTTTTAAGTACTTTTGAGTCTTAAAAGTAGAGGTGTCTGTCTCCTGAATCCAAATTGGGAGTCAATTCCACAGAAGAGAGCCCTGAAAGCCTGCAGTCTGTGGGTGAAGTGCTCTATTGGGACAATATGGTACTATGAGGTCTTTAAGATATGATGTGGCCCAATTATTAAAGCATTTGTGTGAGAGGAGAAAGATTTTGAATTCAGAATTGAATTGAAAATGTCTACCATGATAAGCATGTTAGCTTGTTAAAATTTCTGACTGTCCCGATGGCAAACTTTTCTGAATGTGCTGATCTAATTTCACAATGACATCTGATAACCTGTGCAAGCTTCATCTGAAGTGGAGACTACAAGAACAAGTGCTGCTCTTAAGACATCACTCATGGGTCAGGGTACAAGATTTCTTTGGAAGCAAAAAAAGCAAAAGAACCATACCTGTCCTCCATCTCTACTCTCTTCATGCTGTGCAAGTGCAGGATGGCCAGAATGATGGCCACGAGGAAGATGACAATGCAGCACACACTCACGCTTATATAGAACACCTGGGTGGAGGTCGTGGGAGCGGTAACACCATCTACTGATGACACAAAAATAACACACATTAAGAATCACACAAACAAGCTGCTCTGAAAAAAAGAGAGATTACAGCATAAGAAATTCCATCATCATGGGAGAGAAAATATGAGAGCACCTTGGGCTCCACTCAAGAGTTAATGGAGACCTGGAGTAGCAGTGACAGTGCCTCGGATGCAGCATCTGAGAGCTGTTCTCATCACCTCTCTAAAAGCCTCAGAGAGCCCCAGGTTCCTTGGGCCTACCCAAGCAGAAGGGAGACGACCCACTAATGGTGCTGTGCTACAAGGAGGCTCACACAAGTCTGAATAGACGAGAATAACCACTCCAACTCTGAAGGCACAATGAATCCTTCTCTTTAGCCCTAAATTAATTTCTTTTTTCTAATGAAGACCGACTACTGAAGACTCCTATACAGCTGCCTTCATAGTAATTCAACGTCTGTCTCACTAGGCTGATCCCACCTGTGGACAATACATGCAGCAGGAAGAGGGGGAGAAGGTGAAAAGTTTACTTACAGTCAGGCCGAGGGAGAGAGTTATTGTTGAGAGGAATGGGGACCTTTTCAGAATCGATTCCTGTTTGTGGTGGGGGGGGAAAAAAGGGGAGAGAGAAATACATAAACTTCAGTCAACATTAAATTATACTCAAACGATGCCAACCTCTAGCTCGGACTGGGCTTTATTAACGGAGGCTTGGTGCAGCCTCTCATTTTAGCCTCTGTTTTAGAGCCTCTCTTTATAAACCCATGCTCCTGTTAATTATCAATTCATTTTAAGGTTGATGTGAGTACTTCAGCAAAGTGTTTTTTGCTTATTCTCCAAAGAAGAACAGAAAATCATTCATTTAACTTGACTTCAATCCATATTTCTTCTGGTGGTTTAAACCAACCTTTCTTCTCACTGGCTGACCTGTAAAACCCAAAACCATTGATCTCAACATTAACCAGAAAGCCCTGCTCCAAACAAAAGAAGACAAAACAAACTCTTCACTCTGCGTTTGGTCTTGTTTAGAGGTCGATGATGAGACCCTTGAAAAGTTGAGTAGTTCACTTATTTTGACAAGCTGTGATCATAAAACAGCAAACATGGACAAACATTTTCAGTGCTCTCCTGTGTCACGGCAGGCAGCGACACTGAGGAATGACTGCAACTCAGGCACACAAAGAATCTGTTCATGCTACCAATTTGACTCCTGCTTAATATAAGACGGGAATAAATTTGTTGCCACAGGGGCATATGGCAAGAAGCCTCTGGGCCACGTGTAATTATCTTCAAAATAGCAGCGAACGAGGAACACAAGAACCTGCACATCTCCTCACAGTTACTTCAGCATTCGGTTAATGTAGGAGAGCAGCAGTATGACAGATTTTTTTTTATTTTTAAACAAAATTAGAAGGGTGACATTTATTGATACCACCTTTAAATGGTACTAACGGTTAATAATAATAATAATTATAATAATAATAATAATAATAATAACAACAACTTTATTTATAAAACACTTTCAAACAAAGTGCTGAACAGATTAAGATAAAAAGTAACAAAATTAAAAAAACCAGCACAGGACAAGACAACACAATATTAAAAATAAAACAACATCAGATTAAGATACATAGGATACAGTGAACAAGTGGGTCTTTAACTTAGCTTTAAAAACCTCCACAGAGGCAGGTTAATGCGTGCCTGGTTTAGTCTGTCTGGGCTAAAATGGGAGCAATGAGATGAATTTAAGGCTGAGTGATTCATTTACAAACAAATACAGAAAGATGACAATTTAAAAAAGAAAAAGAAAAAAGAAAAAGGCATTAAAAATAAAATGTGGCTTCAGCCACATGAAGTACATTGGAACAAGTAATAAACTACCTTTAAATACATAAGCTAATGACATGAAGGGAGACCTATTACTCTGGTGCATCTGTAGTTTTTCTTAATCTTAATCAATGCGGCTCGAGCATGTCGGCCCTGCTGTCATGTTTTTACATCCTTTTCTTTCCTGCATTTGCACGATCCCTGATAAGGAAACTGTCATCTTACTGCTGTGAGCTGTAAGAGGGCTGTCTAATTTGTGGTTCCTGTCTGATGGCCTTAGAAAAGACATATTTCACCATTGCCCCTAGAGCCCAGAAAGCATTGTGGTCACTTCACTGGTTGAGTTTCACACCAGCTGTGACGTTTCCACAGACCAGTTGTGGTCTACACCCCATTTTGACATCTGAGGTGAATATTTGTAAAGCTTGTGATATAACCTGCAACCAACTGTCCGTGTCAGGTTACAAAAAAAGATAAGAATTGTGATGTGCATGACTGGCTGAAATGAAACCTGAAATGAAAATTTAAACCTCACAATTGTTTAGATGGAACAGATTCTTACTCTTATAGCACATTTTCCTCCTCTTGAAGTTGAGCACTGTGTAGTTGTTGGCATGGATGGTCAGATTCAGCTGCATTGTTAAAAATGCCTCTTCATCTACTTTGCCCGAACATAAGATGTCCACTCTGAAGACTGCGGAGGAAACACACGCACAGTCACAACACACACGCACGTAAAAAGTCCATCCAGTTTCAGGATTTTCAGAACTTTGCTTTAAAAATTTAAAGTTCAACTACAGATTCAGATTCACAAACTAGAGGCTGGTAGTATGACTAAAGGTGAATATTTGACAAACCAGAGGGAACACGGGGCACTTCCCCCTGAAGGGAGATGTTGCACCATGGCGGATTCAGGGCTATGGGGTTCTCCACGCTGAACGCAAGCCGGTAGTCAACCTTTAAACAAGGAAGGGTGAAGAAATGTTAATATTTCCCTCACATGTTTGACCTGTGTGCTGAGAACATGCTCGGCCTCACCTTTGTCTTGGAGTACCATGTGAAGTAGAGGCTGTTGGTCTCAGTGGGCACAGACATGTTGAAGGAAAGCGCGTAATGGTTCACCACATCATGTCGCACGTAGTACAGCTCTGCATCGAGGCCTGTGTGAGGAGAAGGAACAGATTTTGTTTCGCAAACTCTATGCTGGTGAAATCCCCCAACCAGTGCCCGAGGCAGTGCTATCACTCTTTGAAAGAGTCTGTCTGGCAGAGAGGGGTCTATCAGTCTGTGAATATCTAGTTTAAAGTGAAGTGAAGAATGCACCCAGACTCCCACTGTACCCCTGGGTGTCTCAGAGCACCCATCATAGGGCGTTCTTACACCGGCTCAATTAAACTAAGACTTTGAAGAAGAAGAAAAAAAAGGGGGGGGGGGGGGGTCACAGAGTAAGTGTTTTTTGTCTCGATTAGCTTGAGTTGTAAATGTTCATAGTGTGAAAATAAAACTTTGCATGCCTTCATTAAATGAAAGTTGTATTTAAAAAAAAAACAAAAAACTTATCAGCTGATTCTGATGGGTCAGGCTGAAAGTTTGATCTGATCTGATCGACTGGAATTTTCAGGTATCTGTACTTGAGTTTATTCTTCTGACAACATTTTACTTTTACACCCTACTTATTTTTTTTTTAAATACATTTCTGGTACAAGAGTGTGTCACACTCGGAGGTTGAAGTCGGATGCTTTGTTTTTTGACACGACACCGGACGACTGCAGGTGTCCTTAAGTTTCAATCGCAGTACTTCAGCATGTAGAACACAGAAGACTAAAGAAGACTAGCAAGCATACAGAGAGTAATTTTTTTTTTTTTTTTAAGTGGCAGGTAATTTAAAATTCAGCATTTCTATCAGCTCAACAAACATCAGCAAAAACAAACTGTTTGTGTGCAGCTTGTCACACAGTGTGCTGTTAGCTAAAAGGTCCAGCTGCTTATTTCACAGGGGGAGAAAAGAAAGAGAGCTAACTTCACGGTCAGAGTTAGGAACATTATGTAAAGCACAGCTGAATTTGAAGTTAAGCTGGTGATGCTGAGATTCATTCACTGTATTCCTCTCTCATAAGAACCTTATACCATCTAGAAAAAGAAAACAGCATCAACCGTGTACTGTCATTGTAGAGGACGGAAATCAGCCAGGACAACTCATGAATTCAATTGTGTACATCCACAGAGAGCAGCAGGTCAGCTGACCACAGCCTGTACACTAAGAAAATTTACTGGAGCTCCCAATAATAATCATTTTAAGTCGCGATTATTTTCCCCACGCTGAGCCTCTACAGCTGATCTTAGGGTTCCACCTGCTGAATTTTCCTGTTTAGAGGCAAAAACACCCTCTACAAACAGACAATAGAGCTACTTGTTCTCTCCTCATTTTCTACTTACCTGATTCAAGCTGAGTACTTTTATTAGAATTGAAATTCAGACTAACATAAAGTTTGTATTTCTATCTACTAATATAATTTCATTATTACATTAATGTAGGACAAGGATCAGTTAGCTTTGCATAAAAACAGGTGGTAGAGAGGTTCTTTACTTTGACTTGAGTTGAGTTGAATCAGTACTTCAACTTTTATTGGAGTATTTTTAAACACTAGTAACTGTACTTCTACTTAAGTACAGAATGTCTGTACTTTTGGCACCTCTGAACAGGAATAATTACCTTACTCGTGCTCAACTTTGTGTGCCCCCCTTGTCTCAACATGAGGCCACACACATCTCTTACACCAATTAAATTATGCACTCAGGCATAAAGGCTCCAAAAGGATGAGAGCGGCTCAAGTTTCTCACAGCACTTTCCAGCCAAAATGCCAGAATTTCAAAACAGGAATCGGAGGCGGTGGCAGCAGCGGCAGCAGCCTGTAAGTGTACACAGACTGAGGACGTGGAATAAGTGGTTCCTCAGGTGGAGGAAGTTGAACCATGCTCTGCACTTTAATCCCTGACTCATATACTCAGCTCTCTGGAATGAAAAACAATATTACCAGGACTAATGTTTGATTAGTGGTGTGCCTTGCACATCAAACAACTAGAGATGCCACCAGCTCTGATGGCAACTCAGACTTCTGACTACTAAAGGGGGAAAAAAAATTAAATCCCAGCATGACACTTGCGAGCATATTGTTGGCATTTCCAGCACTATTTTTCTGTTTCACCGCAGCATTTAAGCAGTTTGCCGTCAGCATTTCACCACTGACAGCACATTTCTTATCCCATCCATAAAGAAACCCACAGCTATCAGGCCAAGCACTTGAACAATGTAAAGCTAGAATTATTTTTTGCAGCCTTACATTAATTTTTGCATAATAGTATGCTTAGGATGCACAATTAATGCAGTGCCCCTCTCAATAAACATAACAGTGCTCCTGACAGCAGATAATTTAATACAGTGGGTGTTTTGTCTGTTCATATGGAAGTATTTGAAAAATTCATTTAAACTATTCATGCATGAAATTACTACCAATATACTGGCACAGGAGCAGAATAAACGACTCAAACACACAGTGGTGAATGAGATGAAAGCAGTGCATGTACCAACTTGCCGAGATCTGTGAGGTAACCAGCATCTAAGTAACAAAGAAACAAGTACAAAAGTATTATTATGAAGTATTATTATATGGAAATTATTTTAAAGGTCAGATCCCTTAAATTATGTCTCAGTAATTCAACCATTACACTGCTTTCAGAGAGCTGATCAGTGTAATCGCTTGCTCTTTCTGGCTGCTTTCTTTCCTAACATTCCTTCCATCCTAGAGATTCCCTCCACTTCACTGGAAGACACCGTGGAAATAATCCACAGTCCCTGCTCTGTGGAAAAAATGAATTCAAAACTAGTTTAGCTAAAGATAATACATAGTAATAACAATAATAAGGCTTCAGCTCAAATCATTTAAAGTGCTTTTCAAAGCTGAAGTGTTTGTACAAAAGCTTCTTCGCTAAGCCCTGATAGTAGTATGGTGCATCGGTGACATCAGATAAAAACATGCATTCACTTTCAGTCAATTGGCTCGCAAAAGGACTGAGGGTAAGAATTACCAGCAATGCTCCCAACATACACATGTACCTCGCCAATGATCAGTCACTCAATCTGCTGAGGCCAGATTCACCAAAACCAGGGCCAGCTGGCACTGAAGAGCTACTGTCAGGATTTACCAAAGAGCCATATTATTAATAATTTTGCAGCTAAAGGTACAGACACTGTAATATTAGGAGCTGGCCATATTTGTAGGAGTTTCCCTTTCAGAGTGCAAAGTTTGGGAGGAGAATATTTAAATTAATCATACATAATCATGATTTATGGAGGTTTGCGGTGGGTAACTACAAATTAAGCCAAATTTAATGAATGAAAAATAAAGTTTACCTCATTGTGCACCACACCTGGCTGTGATTAGTGCAGCTCAGTGTGGTCATTTATTTAGAAAGACAGGATAAGATGCCCGAATAAATGTGTAACTAGCACAGACGTCCAGCTCTTCGGTGAGTCCTCACCCCAGAGCCAGGCCTTCATGTTCCTGGTCCTCAATAATACTGGGAATTTGATGAAACACAGCATAGCTTAAATTGCCTTAATGGGGAGCATCAAACGAAAGAAAAGAATCAAAATATACTACTTTAGTAAGCCACAGAAACAGTATTCATTCAGTGTTTTATGTATCATTTTATTGGATATGTATTTTCATTTTAGGTTCTTAAATACTTTTCTTTTGTACTTTATTTCTGTACTTCTTCTAGTTAACTGGAAAAACTTCTTACTCAGCCGTTTCTCTACTTTATTTAAGCTGTTATGTAGTTTCTGCATGATCTTTTCTGACCACACCAATGAAACTCTGACTGATGCTATGTAACACTCCCAAAGGTCCATTCTAAGTCAGTAAAAAACAAACGGTGATGCATGATTTATATATCTAGGAGAAACAAGATGCTCCACAGAAATGAATAGCATGAAGAAACTATTCAAAATAAAGGTTTGGTAAATGTTTGAGGATGCCGTCCTAATCTGACACTGCTAATGAAAAACAAAGAACATACATATGTTCAAACTCCTTTAAAAGCCACATGAGATGATGTACAAAACCACACAGAGCACCACACTGACACACTACACCTCAGAGCTGCTCAGTACAATCAGTCCTCTGCTGTTCACCACACAGGCTCTGTGAAGGAGACTATGAGGACTTTCCTTAAGGGCACAACACCCTGACTCTAACCACGATAGAGGATGGGGGCTTACTCACTCACTTTCCTCCTCATACATTTTTCTTATTGGTTAACACCTGAATAAGCAGCTCAATAAGTGAAATGCCAAAAACTGCAGTCCCTCTAATATCCACTTGAGTAATGTCCATTTTCAAAAATGAGTCTGCATGGCTTAAAGTTGATTATGTCATCTCCAAGCACAGGCAGCTGTGGCCAATCAGTATCTGCTGTCTCACTTTCACTAAATGGAGCCGATAAATTGGACCTCTCCTCCATGTTTTTGTTGAGAGTGTCTTTTGGAATATTTCCTAATGCAACTACCTACAACCATTTTTACTGTGTTTTATGAATTGTGAATCATGCAAAGCAACTTTGCTTCATGCAAAGCTACTGTAGTAGGGAGCTGTTCCATTGGAACAGAGTAATTAATGACAGAAAGTGGAAACCCTTCACATCAAAACCATTTCATTTCATACACCCGTATCTACACAGTTACGAAGCACAGCAATAAGCCAGTGATAAGAAATTCAGCTTAGCAGAGTGTCACTAAATTTTAAGTCAACACGCTGTGTTCCTCTGCGAGTTGTGGATCACATTGCAGACTTTGAAAAAGGAGAACAAAAGGTAGTAGTGGCCAGGTGGCAAAGTCCAGGGCAGATATAACAAAGACCCTGTTGTACCTCCCAAAGCTTCCATCCCTGAGTGCTCATGAGATAAACACTCCTTCCAACCTCTCTCTGGAAAGATAGTGGCCACACAAGCCAAGGAAGGAGAAAATGAGGGCACACGTGAAACCCTATCAACTGGAAACTCTAAACAAATCTACAGACACAGAAAGGAGGCGGGGGGTAAAGACATCAGAGCCACAGCAGAGCTACTCACCGAAGAGGCCTGATTTTGAAGTGTGACTGGAAATAAGGTTGCGTTGAAGTTCAAAGTTAAAGCAGCATATATTGCAACAAAATAATATTTTCTGAAGTTACAATTGCAAAATCTTCAAATCTATTTCACTGGTAATAATGTCTAAATGAGCACTTTGCTGGAGGTATAGAAAGCCTGTTTCAGTAACATCTATAATAAGACTAGCTTTAGTAATCCGCTTCAACTGAATGATGTGAATATGTTTGTGTTTGCCTAGACCCAAAAAAAGCACATGAGTGCTGGAAAATAGTATGCAAGACCAAATATTAAAAGAACAGGATAATCACGACTCCACATTACAACACTGTGCACAGATTATAAATCATTAGAAGAAGTTTTAAATGACAGCTTTCCTGCAATGTTTTAATTCGTAACATTTCATTTGTTTCAAATGCTTTAAACATTGTGCTATTACAGCTTTTTAGGATTACACACTATGGATCAGTTGTTTTTGGGTTGTTTTTTTTTTTTTTTTACATCAGTATACGCCACATAAAAAGCCCCCACTACCAAAAAAGAGATTATTAAATTATTTTCCAATTGAAAAATATGTATATAATTGTAATCTAGGGCAAGGTTTTATTTTAGCTTGGATCAAACAAATAACTTTTTTTTTTTTTTCTTTGATAACATTCGCTCTAATATGAGGCACTGAGTTACCAATTCTCCACGGGCAGTCACCTGACATGCCATCTAGCTCACAGTTAAGATTCAACAGACAATCATCAAAGTTTGTTCTATCCATTTTGTCCCATGAAAGAGCTGCGGTACACGGGTCTGAGGGGTCGGGAGCTTGACTCCATCACACGTAGGCCAGGCTGGGACAGAGCCATTTACAGTCTCAGGAGATGACTGGAAAGATAATGCTGGGAGCACATATGCACTATGGAAAATTCAAGAACAGAAAAATGAAGCCAAGTCTAGTTTGTTAGTTTGTTAGTTCTGTGAAGCAGCTATGAAGCTTGGAATTTTCTAGTTGTTAAATCAAGGTCCCTATATAACTGTAAAATAAATAAATACAAACAAAAATCAAGGGTCTTTAACCCTCCTGATAAAATGAAAAACAGAAGCACAGAACAGCACAGAACAGCACAAGTTTTTTTCTGCACTCCATCCGGAAATATATGCAGATCAAGCAGAAGGGCAGGATGAGACTTTACAACAGCGCTGTAAAGTCAGTCCTGCGTATGGGTCAGATTACTGAAAACCAAGACAAACGTCAGCACAACCAAAGACCTCCACACTGGGCGTCTTTTCTCTTTTTCTAGTAACTGCTTGTCCCTGGTGGTCTGCATCCAGCGTGAGATGTCTGCAGGGGGCAAAAAACGAACACCAGGCAGCAGTGGACTCATGGCTCAGGAGACGTGCACAGCAAGCAGTGAAAGAAAGCTGAAACAGACACCCAACTGATGATCCTTCCATGGGTTGAAGATACAAGCCAACTTCTTCCTCAAAGATGTTAGTCATCATACATAATGCCCAACATCTAACATTCACACACATGGAACCATTACCTCACATGTAATTGTGCATATTTTCTGTAAATGTGTGTTAAAACTGAACTAAACTGAGCTCAATCTTCTTTCTTAAAAACACATCTTTCTCTGGAAAGGTTTCAGTTGCTTGTCTCTGCAGAAAACCACTTTTAGAAGTTTCTTTACATCCAGAACAAAAAAGGAGTTTTAGCATCCAAGGGTAAGAATAAAAAACTGAAACCGCCTTAATGATGTGAATTTAGCATGACCGAACATCCTGAACGAAAAGAACGGCTGAGCTCTTACAAACGGCCTGCAAACAACAGCACTAGATGGATTTCAGGGTTCCTTAAAGCCAGAAGAAAAACTCGCATTAAGTCACCGTCTTTGTGGCTTTCTTTGACTCACTTCAAAGAGGCTGTACATCAGTTTCTTTCTTTTCTTCCTTCAAGCAGCCCGAGGGCAGACGCGAATGAAGGCAGGGAGAGGAATCCGAGGAAGACTGTCCTATTAAAAGGCTCCTCATTCATAGCTACTTTTTGCTCAAAGGGGCTCATTCGTTTACTCAACAAATATCAACCAGTTTGCCAAGAAAATGATCAGCTGTGTCATTTCATCCTGACTCAAGGGTCATTTAAGAAACCTCTCATCTCACACCTACTCATCTATATTTGGCTTTGTGTGTGAAGTTGTGGCCAAAGGTTTTGGCAGACGCACAAAGTTCGTTTTAGATTTTATTTTTATTTTTTTACGTTTCTGTGATTTATTGAACAACAATCACAAGGATTTCACACATATCGAAAAACTTATTGGCAAATGAATAAAAATTTTGTTTTAACAGTGAGGCCACTGGCAAAACGTTTGGTCACGACTGTACAGCAGTTTTTGAAAGGCTGAGTTTGTGAGGATGAGGTCAGATGTAGGAAGGTGCATTCCCCTAACATAGCATTTCACCTATTTTAGGACAGCACAAAGATTAAAAGGCTCCATCTGATTTAAGCTTCTCCTGCTCGTAATATTTCTCAAATCAAATGAAATGAACCTACAAGACTGAAAGAAAACATGACAGTATATTTCCGATTTCAACAGGAGGGTAACTGTCTTATAAAACATGTTGATGCCTTGCAGAACTTCTTGTGAGTGCAGAGATTTTCAGACAAAAGATGTGAAGGCAGGGGCTCCTCTATTCAGCCACAGGATCCTTGGAGAGTGGGATGAAGGAAATGAATACTGCTGCCAATCACTCCTCACTGTTCACAGGCTCTTTTTCAAAGCCCGGGCTTTGTCTTTCAGGTCTTTGGAGGAGGGGAGGAAAGCCTGTTACCCGACCTGGATGTAGAATTTTACTCCTTAGCTTGATTGTTGAAAAAGATCTGGCTTTATTTGTCATTTTTGGAGGAATTACACTCAACTCTGACCTACTCGCCTGACTGGGAGACTGAAAAACATGACCACACAGCTAGAATTTTTCCCTTTGGAAGGAACAATGACACGCAGAGGAAAAGATCTATATGTTTTTCAAGGAAACCTATTATGCTCATTTCCAGCTTTATATTTTGAATGTTAAACTACTAAAATGAAATTATTCTTCTCTCAGCTGCTTTTAAATTCTCGTAGTGTAAGAGAATCTTTGAATGATTAACATTTAAAAACATTCCTTACACCTAAACAGGGTTTTGGTGGAGCCCTAAGATCATCCTCTGCGCTCTCTGCCATTAGCATCTTCCTCTCGCTCTCCCATCCCCCTTTAACCTTTTTTTTTTTTTTTTTAATAAGAGGCTGACTTCAGAAACAGAAATATCCAAATCCTACATGTTTTTTTGTTTTGTTTTTTAAAAAAAATTAAATAATT
>VURO01008834.1:71930-85753 GCA_015108175.1 Pelvicachromis taeniatus
CGGATATAAGAAAGTGATAAGCTCTGACACAACACCAAATTGAAGTATTTCTTGATTCCCATCCTTACATTTGATGTAAGAAAGTGATGGCCTGTTTTGGTTTTTCATGTTTCATGGACAACAGGATAACTTGATTAACTGGCACTCCCATCTTTCCTCTTCCTCTGAATAAGATCTGCTGTTACTCAACTGACCCAACTCTTTCCCTACTTAAACTCTTTCCCTACATCTGTAATTTCTTACAGATGTGATTAACCAACTGCGGGTTCAACCTTCATGGAACTTCATTGTACTCCTTTATATCAGGAGGAGTGTAATGTTTTGTAAAAAGAATTGGCCAGTCTTTTAAACTGATCCTGGGGTTTGAGCACTGCTTCAGTAATTTAATCTGAGCTGCACAGCTGCAACACAATTCAGACCAAGGATGTGGGCCTGGAGACAGAGCTGATATGGGAGCTGAGGGAAGGAATGCATGTGGATTCTTGAGGCAGACAGTTCTCTACTCATTTATCATATGCAAAATCAATCAGGGATGATGACGGTCTGTCATCCACAAGCAGAAGGTTTTCCGGTTCTTTACCAGCCCCCTGAGAGTCAGACGGTTTGGTAGAGTTATCAGAATAAAACAGACAGTCCATCGGCTTTAAAAGCACACACCACTCCAACACTACATTAAGTGGTTATATTACATTTTATAATCATAACAACTTCTCAATGCTTCTCAAAGCTCTACTCTCCATCTTCGCCTCTCTAATGGAACCTTTTCTGTGCTTATATATAATCCATACTCCTCCTCCATGCACTTTTTAATTGCACTGTTCCTCAAGGCTCTATATTTGGTCCACTTTTATTACCTTTAACAAAAAGTTCATGATTCTGGTAGTGTTTGCTAGTGATAGCTTGGAAAATTTTAAATTAATTCTGATAAGACTTTGTTGGGGTGTGTTGATGGCATCATGTTAACATAACATTAAAATATGTTTACATTAACCAACGCCTTCAAGGTCAACTTTAGGGCAGCAATGATTCATAATTCATTTAATGTATGGCCCTGAACCGCGACACTGTCATAATGTAAATGCAAATATGTCACCTACATTTGCTAATAAAAACAGACTTGCAATAGAAACATATTAAGAAGCAGAGCCTACACAGTTTTACATAAAAACACTCATAATACAACCGAGGCAAGGATGATGCCATCCTGTTTTTGCGTTGCTATCATATTTTTGTGTTGAACTGGAGACTGCCTACAAACCCACAGCGAAGAACAAAGATTCACTGCCAGAGTACTAGAGCCCGTTAACTCGTGTCATCTGTTGTGCAGATGACAGACAATTATATCTTTGATCATCTGTTTACCTGCCTAACTAATGTTGAATGCAGGGTGTCCCAAAACTTTCTAAATTCTGCTCCCTTAGCCTACAGTTTGCTTGGTTCAATGGCCACAAATACCAAACAGCCTTCTCATAAGTAAGAATTGAAGCTAGCCAATTAGGCAATAAACTCACCAGGAATGTGTTTACTGATGTCATGAAGCAAGAGCGTACATTTTCCTCATAGATTTCTATACAACTCAAAGTGTTCCTGAATCTTAAGGTGTTGCCCTCTGCTGGTTGTTAAAATAATGCAACAACCTGCAGCAATGCTAAAAAACGGGGCAGGCAATTTTATTACTTACACCTGCTTTTCCTACTCTGATCTGTCCCAAGGACTCCCAAAAAAAGGGTCTATTGTGCTGACTCACAGGCCAGTTAACAGTGTAAGAGTGGCTGTGTGAATAACACATTAATTACATGGCCAAGCACATACCTCAGGTTCAGAGCTTTATTTTATAATAAATACAAGCTTTTCCTGTTGTGGTACTGAAAACAATTTTAGGAGATTAAAGCAACCTCTAGCTGACAGGAAGTCACAGGCATGTTCCTGCACACAAGGCTGGTAAAGTGCATGTGTGTATACCCCCACTTTGGGGGTTTCAAAGGTGTTTCCATATGGCGCTAACTAAAATGTAAAAGCTGCATTGTTTCCCCTCAACCTGAGTGTTGTAGATAGACTTATTTATGCAACAGCGCTCTTACAGTGAATAAGGGGACAGAACTGATTCAACAATGAATAATAAAACATTAAAGACACATAAACCTTCTGTAATTAGTATTATTATCTACTGTACCTTGCATAAAATGACAGTTGCTGATCAACTGGTATGCGACTTGTGTTTCAATGTCAGTTCAGATTCAAACTAACCTGTTAAAGACCAACACTTTTACTATGTCACATTTAGACACAACATAGTCACTGGCTTTTCTTCATGATGACACAGCTGAAAAGTAAAAAAAAAGAGGGGAATATTTTATGACTGAATAAACCTTTAGCTTTTTGGCTGATGTGCAGCAACTTTTGGTCACTAATTAAAGTATGCTAAACAACCTATTAGTACATATAGATGAGGCTCTCCTGCTGGTAAAGTCCAACATCATGCTTGGAAGTAGGAAAGAAATTCCCCAAAATGTGCATTATGGGTGGATGGATAGTGGATAGTGCTACCTTAAGGAATGCAACTTAACACTGACAATGCCCAATATAATTATCAAAGTCTTGAAAAACTGCAGTAACTGAATAGTCCCCACTATGACTTAGGAGATTACATTTTTTTTGTACATGTATGTTAATGGATCTGCTTTTATAAATGTGTTTGACATCATACAAAATACAGAGACCTGATTGAAAACCAAAAGTAAATTCTGCAGTCAGACTCTCCGGCAGGCTGAGAGTCTGACACCAAGCAACTCAACTCTCAAGCAAGTTTAATTCCTACAGTTACTGCTGCATCATGGAAGATTCTGGCCACACATACTTTTAGCGCCGCAGACATAGTTGTCAAACATTAAGAGATTTCGCCGTACAACCAGATGAGGTTTCAGGCAAACCGCGAGAGAGGCCCTGGTCTGGCAGCAGAAGATTAACTGTAACGTGATGGAGAACAAGGGGAACCCAAAGGGACAGAGTCAGCCAACGATCCAACACCAGTCAGAGAGGAGCGAGAAAGTACAAAGGGTGGTACTTTGGTGCAGGGGCAGTTAACTAGTCAAGGCTGCAGGCAATGAAATACTGAATGTATGTGGCATGAGGACACAAGGGTTTAATTTGGGAAATGGTGGGGGCATAATTTTGGCAGGGAGACTACAGTCCTTTCTTTGAAAGTTTAGGAAATTGTCATTACATTTCCTGCAATTATACACGGCACAGTCACTCCATATAAAATAAAATCTGGAAAAAGTCCCTACCTGACCCCTCAAAATCAGCAGATATTTTTTGGACATTAACCTTAGGATATTAAATTTACACACGGAACCCTTTACCATGATATTATGAATATTTGAATTCCTGTGTTACGGGACATCCAAGTACATCAAAATCAAAATTACAAGTTTTTTTAAATTTACTTTACTACTTCAGCCTTTCGGAGACCCCATAGATTCATAAGTACAGGAGATTAACATAGTGATGTAGAAGAACAAAAACATGCTCTGAACCTGCTGTCCAAACAAAGGTGAAAAAACAGAAACTTTGACAATAGAGTCCTGTCAGATTTTGGTTGAATTTTAAAAGATCATATTCACTAAGTGGGACTAAAGGTTACTCAGAACAAGTTATAGCATATGAAAAGGTTTCCTTTTTACCTACATTTAAATACCAGGATCATCTTTTACCTGTAAGTCCTTTTTCAAAATTATTTTCTATTACAGTCATATTTACACTTGTGACTGTAGCTTATGGCTGTGAAATTGAGAAACAACGTTGGTGTTCACTTTTATGATATAACAGTTTAAAGCTCTCACATGGATCAAACAATTTTAGGTCCCGGGGCAGTTTCTCAAAATCCTTGAAGGGCCTGGATTTCACATCAAAAAAAGAAAAAGAAAAAAGAATATCTCCTGCACTTAAGACTTATGGGCTCAAAAACCCCAAATTCCTTGAGGGTACTGTATTAATAGTATGAAAGTCAAATTCTGCATGGTTTCATGAAATGTCTTAAGGTTGTATTTTGTTTTTGTTTTTAAATCTACATGTAACATCACAAAATAACCACTTGTTCAATAACTAATTAAACAACAGTACCATCCATTCTCAAACAAATTATTTAACACCACATCCTAAAAGTCCCTACAATAAATTATGCCCATACGCAGGGAGGTTAACCAGCACACCATCCTGTTAAAGAAGCTGGATGCAGCTGGAGGTACTTCCCAAAAGATTCCCCAACAGAAACAACGTAATTCTGCTGATGCCACTATAAGATGACACGTTTATGGACAGGAAGAGATCAGTTAGCAGAAGCTGCAACACAAGATTCCTCCCTCCACAGGGACATTACATACAAACACATCTACCCCTTCATTAGCCTGTGCACATGGTAAATGACTGGTTTCAAAGTGCATGTTCAACACTTCTAAAGCAAACCTTCCATTAACAACTTAGGACCGATTCACAGGCTGGCTTGGCACTAAGATTTTAAACATTCATACAGTATTAGACCAGCCAACAGCAGCTCAGTCATGAGATAACAACCAGCACTTAGGATTTTTCTGCTGATGCTCTAATGCCACTGTACATTTAATCCTAATCAGCAACACCATAACAATCATGAGACAACTTTATATACGGACCTGCCACAACATTTAAAAAAAACAAAAACAAAAAACAAACAACTGATGACCAATTATATCACAGCATATTAGAAACAAATGTGCAAAAATACAACACAAAAAAGGAGCAAAGTAAAAAGAAAAAGTCTGACTCACGAGGGATTTTTTTTTTTTTTTACATTTTCCCAGAAAAAAAAAGACAAAAATAAAAGAGAAAACTCACATATTTACTAGAAAGAAATTACACAAATTAGGAGGGGGCAGACATGCAGATTCACCAGAAAAACTTGCACGTTTACGAATAAAACTGAAACATTTACCCCCCAAAATTAATTGACAAATCAATTAGACAAAAACTCACCAATTTAGAATTAAAAGGGCAATTTCAAAAGACAAAAACGGTGAAATATACGAGAAATGGGGCAATTACACCAGAACAAATATTATTTTGTGAAAAACTAACAGAATTAGAAGAGAAAAAAACTCACAAATTTGCCAGAAAAAACAGATTTTATGAGGGTTTTTTTTTACTTTTACAAATACGGAGGAAACACTAAAAAATAATAATGGAAAAGAATCACGGCTGTAAATGTGTGATATAATGTACCTGCACAATTAGCTGCAACAGTTCGGTGGCGTTAGTCCAAGTTTTAAAGCTAAATTTACAGATGTTTGGGGCACACAAACAGATACACAAGTGCACTGATTGCAAAGTTTGAACACAGCTGGATTACTATGCAGGCCTCCTTACCTAGGAGCTTCTTCACCTCCTCCACACTCATGTAGATGTTGACTCCGGGGTTGTTGTTGTTGACGCCTACAGGGCTGCCCGGGCTGGCCAGGCAGCCGGCCCCTTCCAGCAGTAGGAGGAAGAAGAAGCCCCCCAGCCTCCAGGGCACCGAGTGCGGCCACACTCGGGACTCGGACGAGCTGCCGGAGCCGCGGATCAACCCCAGCATAACGACGGTGGTTGTCTGGCTCGCTGTTGTTCTCGCTGTTCGCAGAGAATTTCTTTCTCATCCGTATCTGAAATTAATCCCGGGAGGCAACATTACGAGTTACTTCAAGCCCCGACACTCTTACCCACTAGCCTGTTTTTGTAGTTTTTGTCCTTTCTTGGTAGCTGGAGCGGGCTAAGTTAGCCGGAGCGGGCTAACTTTCAGTCGGGCTGTGCTAACCGTCCGCGTCCAACTCGCAGTTGATTGTTTGACTGTTCAGAAAATTTACGAGCCACGTAAAATACACACCGGATATCGCCACATTGAGACGCTTTGATTTATGTGGGTAGAAGCGAAAGAAGAGTGAAAAGTGCCCTGACCAGCAAACTAGCTAATACATCCAGCTTTCCCCCTCCATGGTCTCTGCTCCCGACGCTTTTTCCTCTCAGTTTTCACTCCGGGCAGGAAGGGGGGCAACGGGGGCGCGCAGTGCTCTGGCTCCTGCTGCCTTCACGTGCTGTCGGAAATATTACAGCCAGCGGACAGTAAGGAAACACCAAGTTAATGTCATTTATTTGGGTGATTCTCTTTTTGCAGCAACATTTCATGTCCACATATTTCACATACCATGATTTTTTTTTCTAAAATGTGCCAAATATGTACAACAAAGTAATTATGTGTTTAAGTGTTTGCCATTATTTAAACATAAATAAAATGCATTTCAATTTTTTTTATTTTTACACCAGATATTTGTAGTATTATAGGAATCATGAGATTACAACACATTTACCTCTCCTCCACTTCTTTGAAGTGTTTCCCAGTCCCAGCGCAATTGTTACCATGTTTTGGTTGTGCAACTGGTCCGTCGGGTTATTGTCTCCCCAGAAACATTTCCGTTGTGTTTTTTTCCTATTTTCGTTGTGTTTTGTGTGCTTTTGCAGTGTTTTTCTTTTTGCAGGTGTTTTCTGAAGTTGCAGTCCATTTGGCCTCTCAGGGCCACCGTAAATACACCACCTTTTTATGAAATTGTTGCTCACAGTTATCCCTTTTTGTGACCTTTCAGGACATTTTTGGTTCACTTTTGCAAACAGTTCAAGTTGACCGATTCCTAAAAGTTTTTTTCCACTTGTTCATCTTGAAGAGACTGAGCAAGTTAATTTCATAAAAGGTGGCATATTCCTTCCTGCTGTTATCTCCCAGGAGATAAAGGAAAAACAATTTAAAAAAGGGAACGAAACTATTAAAAACAGACATATTTAGGAGAAAAACTGAAAAAAAAAAAAGTTTAATAAAGGAATGACATCACTTCACTTTTTAGGTTTAGGTTCACAAAAAATATTTCAACTCCTGATATCAATAATTTAAATAAAACATTATCAGAGCACCAACAAGACCACTTTCCAGTCATGTAACCCAACACAAGATTTTCACTGAAACAAGCTTTCCTGGATTAGCAACACGGGTCTCTGAGTCCAGCAGATGGGAAAGGGAGAAACAACTTTGGTGTTTCCATGTTCCACATAACAGTTCAAAGACCTATTGATGAAACAACTTTAGGTCCTGAAGAAGTTTTTCAAAATCCTTAAAGGATCTGGATCACACAGCTTCTCAGGATCAGTGGAAACTCTCTAAAATTTCTTGCTTCACTCTCTGTTCAGCTTGGGACTTTTGGCATAGAGGGAATGTCCTCTGTTTGAGAACATCCAGTTGTTGTGACACTCACTGCAGTGTCCTTATCTGCTGTTCCACTGTAATATAAACAATAGCCCAGTGACTCTGGTGTGAGGCTGAAATGATCATTCTCTTTAAGGCAGTGAACAAGTGGGTCTAATATGGCAAATTAATATTTCATCGGCCTCCAGCTGGTTTGAGTTTTGGTAAATACGATTCACATTATTTTCTCATTGATCAGCGACCCTTCATCATCTTTCTTTTTTTCTTCTTTATTTAGTTTACATTTACTGCCCTTAATTTGACCCCTGTCTGTACATAGCCTAAGGGTTAGAAGAGTCACTTTGGCAGAGCAAGAGACTCATGACTACAGGGCGTTAGGCAGACAAATTATAGTAGCGAGAAAGCTTTTGTTATGTGGCGATGATTCTGATAGAGCAGTATAATTTCTGACTGGGGTAATTGATTAACAAAATCCACGGCATGCTCATGCTCTGTTTTCTTTCAAGAAGTATTTTCCAAATTGGCCTAATTTAATGATTAAAGCTAAAGTTTGGATTTGGAGTCTTTAATTTTGCGTCTCCACCCACTCCGGAACAAAGAGAAGAGTAGTGATGCTCAGTAAATATTAAAAAACCGTCTCCATTAACAGAGTAAACAAAGTTACGAGTGTTTTCTCTTCTAAAGGGGAGCTATTCTGTTTTTCCTTATTTTCTGTCACATTTATACTGTAACACTGGTGGATGCTCATATTAAAGGTAGATGGGGAGTGAGGTTGGGAGCCAAAAACTCAAGCTTCAGATTGCAGAGTTAGTCTCAGTGAACCAAGAACTGCAGTTCCTCAGATTCTTAAAGGCGGGCTCCAAAAGTGAGTCAGTTTCCATAGATTCTCATGTTAAAATAGCCAATTTCAGCTACACTTATGGCCTGCTAAAGATTTTGATCTCTGTAGTTAATTTCCTCTTTTATAACAAGCGGATAATTACTGGTCTGTCTCTTAGGCTTCACCTTTACTAAGTGGAATTAAATAAACTGTAGCACTTAACCGTGTTTGAGTTGTTGGTGTATTTTGTAGCTGTTTTAGTCCAGTCATCTGGCTTTCTGTAAAGTGCACACCATCTAAGCAGTCTGTGTTTGATGAGTGAAATTCCATGATGATTATTTGGATGTTGGTTTGGCATTAATCCGAAAATATCTCAATTTCTGTGAGCTGCTGTACAATTTATAAATGGCACTTTATTAGCACGACACAAAAGTACTAATAAACTAGGTTGTCAGTGTTAGCTAACATCTTAGCAATCTCCAAATATGGTAATTATAGCTCTAAAAAAGCAAAAAACAAACAATATAGATGCCATTATAGAGTGGTCACATCCATCTGTTGCACATAGCCTATGGACATTTTTTTTCCTACTCTGGCTCTGCATGATGCCTATCAGTGAAATAGGATGTCCCTAATATGGTCATATGTGGCACACAGCTCCACCCACCTGCTATTCAAACCATTTATGAGAGGCAACAAATTAAAAGACATCAGCCAAACCAGCTTGTTTCAGACAGAGGGAGAACTGAGGCGCTGCACCAAGACCCAGTTTAACATAAGGATTATTCTGAACCGCTAAACTGTGCTAAGCTACTGTAGTAGATTCCAAAACAGTGAAATGGAGCTGAAAATGAGTTCAACTGCTCTCCTTTAATCTGTTAGTAAAATACTTTTAGTATGATTTTCGATGCTGTGAAAACACACACACACAGTGTGACAAATGATGGCAAGAAATGTAACACACACACACAAGGAATCATTTTAACATTTTTATTATTAAAATATTCAACTACAAAATGGCCTATAAACACTATTTACAGATTAGCGAGCAGCGACGCCTGCTAAGACACAGAGGAAGATATTCTACACAGAAAACGCTGTGCATCATTGTCAAAGGACAAGATCAGTTTAAGGGTGGAAATACACATTTCCTGCTGTCTTTGTAAGGAGATGATGGGACTGATGTAAGGAAAAGACTCTGCTTTTAATTCCCTGAGGGACAAACCTGCAGCTGAATCACAAACATAAACCTCTCCGAAAGTGTCAGCGTTGGACGTTGAAATGAGGTATATAAGGTCTCTGATGCAGTGCGGTTGACTGCTTAGGATTCATATTTGCATACCATATGTGGTTGTATGAAACTCAGTCAGCAAGCACTGCAAATAATACATGATGTGGGGCGTTTTTCATCTGACTTATCGTGCTTCGTGAGCTACAAAGGCGACTCTCAGGATGCAGCCTCATATTCAGATGGTTGATGGTTTGTTTGTGAAATGTTACAGTGGGCTCTGACAGGGTTTTTCAGTACAAAAAATGACCATAATCAGTTACTTCAAGTAGATTATAAACACCAAAATTGAAGTAAGGAGGTTTTTCACATGACAGTGATGACAGTCCTTTCATGAGGCTCCAAGTGCTCTAGAGAGAGAGAAAAACGACAAGTCTCATTTTGAGGGTAAGTGCTTAAAAAAAACAAACTTGTGATCCTCTACGTTAGCAGTTCATAAAAAGGGATGAAAAAGAAAATTACAAACCTTTATTGTTGTGCATTTGTTCTTCTGGCTGTTAAGACAGTTAATGATGGTATATGAAAAGCATTCCATTGGTTTATCCTCTTAAAAATATTGCGCAGACAGATCATTTAACTCACCCTGACTCTTCTTGGAAGGCGTCGGTTCACAAATCTCTCGATAACACACATCCTGCTGTACTTTATATGTCCTTTTATACCTACAAAGGAGAAAGCGGGCTGTTTCATTCAATCCATTAGGCCACACTTAAACATTTCATTCAAGCCCAGATCGGCAGATGTATGTTTGACGTGACTTACACGTAATGGCACACACCACCCTCCCAGACCGGCACGCTCTTGGTTTCTGAGTACAGGCGGGTACACGGGTGCGGCACTCGCTGGCACGCTGCAAAAACAGAGGTTAAACAACATGACGTCTGAGTGCTTTATCAGCAAAGGAAAAGTCTGTGGGATGGTTTAGGAGCAGAGCTTCTCTGCAGCTGATGGATGGCTTTGGGAAAGGAATGTTTAAACAATCAGACGCTGGATGTTTGGGTGCAGAGTCAGTGAGGAGGTGGGCTATGTGGGCTGTGTCCTCACACACACATTCATCAGCATGTACATATAAGTGAAATAAAATATTCTTCTACTCTGTCTTTGGACGAGGAGGCTCATGAAGACAGATATTTCTACACTATTTCTAAACGTGGCTACATTTCTCTATGAGCATATCATTCGTGCATGATTCATGATGTGATTTAAAGTAGCTTAGTTATCCTTAAATTTGTTGTGTAGCCTGTAAAAGTCAAATAGGTTCAACAATCATATAAGACTGACTCTTGAAGTGACTTGAGCCAAATCCCCCCCCCTCGTTAAAGTTGGTTGCCTGTCCAGCTCATATGCTCTGACGATGTCCGTGGTTATCTGTCTCTCTGTGTTGGCCCTGTGATGAACTGAGAACCAGGTCAGCATGCCCAGATTGTAAATTTCACTGTAGCTCTCAAAAGAATGTAAGGAAGGTGGCTCAGTGCACACAGCCCAGTGCTGTGCGAATTGAGTGATGGTGTATTTGTGTTGTTCATGTGCCTCTGAACTTTAAGAGCCATTCATAAATGTCAGAGGGGTCAATTCCCAGTGGATTGTGGCTTCAGTTTATAAGATAGTGAAAGTCTATGTCTCACATTGACATTTCATGACGGCATGCAAATCTAACATAAATTAATCTATGTTCACACCCTGAGAGGCTGCACTGATAGAGCGGCATTATTTATACTGTGAGGTAGAGGAGGGTTTGTATCGGGCCAAGCATCCTGAAAGACACGACAGGATGAGCATTCACACATGCTCATGGTCCTCAGAGGATGAACCTAACAACCCCTCGCTGAACTGTCCCCTACATCTCCATCACTGATATTCATGGTTGCCCGAGCATGTATTCCATTGATCCCTAAACATCATCTCTTGTACCACAAATAGACTGTATTGAAAAAATGGATGCTGCCGCTGTGACATCACCTGGATTCTGCATCCTGCATTTTGAAACTTTTTTGCTAGCTATTCGCCCACCACCATGTTGTTTTTTGGAAGCTTGAAGTCACATTGTTATTTGGAGGAGAGGGTGGACTACTAACTTACTAACGATAAGTTGTTGTTGTTTTTTTTACTTAATTATTAATTATCCTCAGAGTGGGAGGAGCTACTGGGTATATATTGTGTGTTCAGTCTCTACTGAAATAGGGTATAGCCAAGTGCAGATGTGCCTCCTTGGATGTTAAGATTACATTTTTGCAATGTGATCTTTTTTAGTTTGACTCTTTCTACAGTTAGGTTTATAGTTTAATGGCATAGTTTTAAAAATGTAAGTCTATGTCACAGCTAGTGTAGTCTTCAGGCTTGCTGAGTGAAATTCTAGGAGTTTATACGTAGCAGCAGTTAGCAGATATCTGTATCGCTGCGATGCACCTCCACTTATGAATGTAGCTTCAAACATTCATTGCAGATAACTTTGTACCCTCTCATTTAAATATGGCCACTTCTGACTCCAAAAAACTGACATGGCAGCAGTAAACTATTAACACTGAGACATCCAAAGCCAGCAGTGATGTTAGGGTGGCTGCGTCCATCTTTTATATACTTTGGTTCTTTTACAGGATGGATATTTACTACATTTGCCAAAAAGCAGCTGACTTTGACTTATCCCACACTGAAGAGAAGTTGATAATAAACTTACACAGTTCACACTGCCTGCCCTTGAACCCGGCTGCGCAGTCGCAGTTGAAGGAGTCGCCTCCGCTCACACACGCACCTCCGTTCTGGCATGGCAGACTGCGGCAGTCCTGGGGCGACTCTACGAGACAACAGCTGCCATTAACATCCTCAGCTCAGGTTTCAGGCTCACTCTTCCACATTATCCACAGCTGATAGCATGTGTTGATAGCCTCCAGCTCTTCCCCCACACAACACAACATGAGTGTCATGTGTAGAAGAGGCTCATCGCTGGGATCAGCTTACATGAGAGGATGTGCAAAACAACACCTACCAGGCTTTGTTCTTAAAGCTTCTTCTCGGATCTCCAGCGCAAGGCTGATTTTGTTTGTTGTTTCTTCCATCTTCTCTAACCTAACTGGTGGCTCAGGTCCTGAAAGGTAAAGCATTTCCTGCCGTGAATCATCGCAAAAAAACCCCCAAAACAACTTAAAGGACAGACAGACAGAATTAAAGTGTTGCAGTAAGCGAGATTTTGAGGAGGTTTCTGAGTGTCCATTCCTTAACATGAAACAACCACTGATTTAACAGAATGGTCAGAATGTATTGCAGAATCGGGGGTGCTGATCCTGGGTCATTTGACCCAGCGTTTTGTGTTTATTATTATGATCTTATGTTCTAGTTTATTCTGATGGTGTATTTGGGTTCTAGTTCTTTGGTTTTGGTTTCTGTGCTTCCATGGGTTAGTGTCTAGTCTCCCCTGCGTTCCCTCTGTTCCCGGTCAGTATTGTGTCTCTGAGTTCTGTCAGTGTATAGTTCCTGTTTTACTTTGAAGGTTTGTATCTGCTGTCAGTTTATTCAGTTTGCATCCTCTCTGTCTCATCATGTCAATTAGGTTCAGCCATTTCTCCCTCATGTGTGCAGATTTTTTTCCTGTCTGCTTATCATGCTCTGTGTTGCCCCTGTGTTTAATGTTTTCTGGTTTGTTTTATTAGTTATCCCAGTTTAGGTAGCGCTTAGTTCTGTTCTCACCATCTCTGCTTCTGTTTGTGTTTTCACCGTTTGGAATAAAAAGCTCACTCGCGTCACAGCCTGTGCCTGCATCTTGAGTCCTTCACAAACACCCCACGACTGCTGCCGCCGCAGCCGTGACACATATTGTTTTTGTCATCTGTAATTATTGTGTCTTAATTATCATAATAATTCATTTGTTGACTTCTGTTGATTTAGGTATTGATTTTTGATATTCATTTTGGTTGTTTTTGTCAATGACCAAAATGCCCACAAAAGTAAAATAATTGACAGAAAGAACTGCATTCTTACTATTACACAGCAGCACTCACTGAGAGAAAACTCTGAATATCCTCATCAACTGTCAGAATCGCCATCACAGGTCAGAGGTGAGCTTCACTGACTCATCAGCCTATATCATACTCTTTTTACAAAGTTTAATGGCCTCTTCCCAAGTAAATAGTTGAGGACACATTGATGGCTGAGGTAAACAGCGAGCTGACAGCACACACTCACTACAGAGCGCACAGCGGCGGCCGGAGTTTTTCCAAAATATTTCATTGATTTTTGTTCCTGGTTTATGTGTTGATATTATCCAAATATTTTAAAATACAGGGTGACACTCACATAATTGCTTATACTTATACTTGCTTATACTCACTAGTGCGATGCCGGATGGGTTTTCGAGGCAGGTGAGTGAACTTCGCTGTTATCTTTCCCCTCCTATCAATGAGCTCTGTGTATCTGCAGCACAGATTAAAAAAAAAAAAAAAACCTTTTTTTTTTTTTTTACT